>RPOG01001616.1:0-137281 GCA_008086565.1 Thalassoma bifasciatum | reverse complement strand
GATTAATTTGAGTTAGGACTGAAACATTTTAAAACCAACACTGGTTTTTATTTAACGTATTAGGCCTCAGCAGAGTGTGAACAATCGCCGTCTCAACACCTCCTCACCTGGGATCACAGAGGAACTTTGTCTTCTCTCCCTCCTCCCTCCAGATGAGCCACTCTCTGAAGGACGGGTGCACAAACATCCTGGTGCCATCTCTCCTCTTCACCAGGAAGACTGACAGGTTGTCGACGCGTTGCTGGAAATCCTCCCAGTCCAGTGTGCCCTGCAGCGACAGACGGACAGGGATGTTGTTTGTTAAGATCTGGCTCATGGTGAAGTCGTCTCATCACTGGGAAACTCACATTAGTACAGATTGTTCTGGATGTTGTGTCTTCATACAGACGGATAAATGTTTGAGATTTAGAAATGTATGAGCGACTGACTGAACGACACATACTCTGTTCACTTTCCGTCTTTAAAAACGAACCAGATATGAATCTATTCATCCTCTTCATTGCATAAAAGTCAAGATGTTATTTAAATCAGTCTGAAAAACTTGAGAAATGTTAATGTGCATGACTAAATGAGCAATAATCATCAAGTTTAAGACCCATATCAAAGTTATTTTTCCAAGTTTCGCTCGGTAACTGATTTCATAAGCTTAATCAGGAGAGACGCAACAACCCACCAGCTGTCCTCAAGTTTTGAGAAGTGGAAACTTCACAACTTAACCTCCAAAGAGCCTCTGTATTCATATGAGGACATTACATTTCTGTCTCTAAGACTCATGTAACATTTTAGTCACATTTTGGCTACGTTCACACTGCAGGTCTTAGGGCTCAAATCTGCACTGCAAAAACTGAAATCAAGTCATTACGTCTTATTTGTAGTAAAAATTGTCTTATTGTTCTTAATTTGAGCCACATTCACCAGACCAGGTCATAAAAATGTCTTATTTCAAGTTTTTTTGAGACAAAAATGAGGTGTAAATTGCTTGTAACAAGTCAAAAAAATCTGCCAATGGGATAAGACGAATTCACCTGGGAAGTTTCTTGAAATTAGAAAAATGTCTTAAAACAAGAATCTTGTATCTTTTCCCATTGGCAGATTTTTTTTTACTTGTTACAAGCAATTGATGCCTCATTTTTGTCTTGAAAAAACTTGAAATGAGACATTTTTATGACCTTGTCTAGTAAATGTGGCTCAAATCAAGAATAGTAAGACAAATTTTACTAAAAATAAGACATAATGACCTGCTTAGATTTCAGTTTTTGCAGTCATTAACTTAATGATAAAACTCTCAAGCAACAACTTCCTTCACAAAAACCAAGTTTAGATATTATTCGATCAGGTCCATCACGGAGAAATAAAAAACAGCACATTAGTCAAAAAGCTTCAGTATGTAACTTTTTTCCATGTGGATTTTGGCGCCCCCCTGTGGACAAAGTGTTTTTCTGTCGTGCATAAGTCATGTTGTGATTTTGACAAAGAAAATCTCCTCAAGCTCTCTTTTGACTGTCACATTTCGCTCCATCTTCCACTTTTTGTGTTTTCTAACCCCATTTTAAGCCTTAGTTTTGTTTGGGAATCAGTAACAACAGGGACAAAGAATAAACAACAGAAACTATCAATCTTCTCCGTAACGGTTTTGTTTAATTGGTAGGTCATAAAGACGCAAAGATATCGATTGCACTTTGTTTCACAGCCAGATATAAACTCCTCACAGAAGCTTTTGTGTGTTTGTTTGTGATAAAAGAAGAAGACAGGGTATTTAATCAGTTTCAAGAACATTCGTTAAGTTGCTGGCACAATCATCTATTCATCGACTTCAGCTCAAGGATGGAGGAAAAACAGACGAGGGAGAGACAACTTAAAGAAAAAAGAACATCTTTTTTCAATCCCATATGCAAGACAGTGGTTTTTCATGGTATTCCAAATCATGTGATGGTGTTTTACCTGCAGCGAGCCGGAGTTGATGGCCTGATAAATCTGCTCGTCGGTCAGCGGATGGAGTGAGGCCACGGCCACGTTGAGCAGAGGAAGCGCCCGCTCGAACGATGACTGCGTGGGGAAGCGCATGTTGCACTGCAGCAGGTAAACCTCCGCCAGGTTCACTGGAACCACCTGAGGGAGAAACGCACAGAAACGAGGATTGTTCAGCTGATTTGGATCAAGTCTACAGAGAATAAATAATGCAGCGTGTTTGTCTGTGGTCTCCCTCAGAGAGAGAAGAGAATGTAAATTTATCTGTTGTCATTTTTATGGAGTCTGGGAGCTCGGCTGAATACATGAAATTAAATGAATCTGGGGCTGGGAGATAAAATATTTCAATATAAAATGCAAGCTAAAACAATGCGGCTGCATTATTTATCAACAAGGTGTTTGGCTCCGACTGTCAGAAAGCAAAACTTATGGAGCTGCTTTTATATAAACAATGTCAGAGTGCAGCTAAATTAAAAAATGACTTGCAAGTGCTGCCTTTGGAAAATCTGCATGTTGGATATGGATTGAATTTTGTTTTTTAAAGTCTGACAGTTTGGTTTTCCTCTTGAACTAAATCAAAACAGCTGCTCCACCCGCTCACATCTTAGCTCTGTGAAGGAAGAGTTAAAGCTTCAGTCTCATTTATCATAGGAAAAACAGAACCTTAAACACTGCAAAAACTGAAATCTAAGCAAGTCATTATGTCCTATTTGTAGTAAAAATTGTCTTATTTTTCTTGATTTGAGCCACATTCACCAGGCCGGGTCATAAAAATGTCTTATTTCAAGTTTTTTAAAGACAAAAATGAGGTCTAAATTGCTTGTAGCAAGTAAAAAAAAATCTGCCAATGGGATAAGAAAAATTTGCTCCTGACGTTTCTTGAAACTATAAAGATGTCTTGATACAAGAAACTTTTTTCTTACACCACTGGAAGATTTTTTTGACCTCATTTTTGTCCTCAAATAACTTGAAATAAGACATTTTCCAGGACTTTTCAGTAGAATGTGGCTTGTATCAAGAATAATAAGACAAATTTTACTAAAAATAAGACATAATGACTTGCTTAGATTTTAGTTTTTGCAGTGAACTGAGCCGAATTAGCCGTTGAGAGATCATTATTTGCAGTGTGACCACAGAAACAGTCACTAGATTTGATTTATCCTGAAGCAAATTCAACATGTCATCGCTTAAATTGATAATAATACGAATGGATTTGTATTAAGCATGATTTATGTATCCATATTTTAAAGTCTGAATTTGATAAAGGCAAGTTTTCTTTGGCCTGAATCCTCTCACCAAACAACTGTCCTTGACACACTTTCAAAATAAAAGCATTGTGTGGAAACAAGAGGGTCTCCCTGCAGAAAAAAACACATCAGCTTTAAAAACCACTCCAGAAAAGCTTTCAAACTCTATTTTTCATGCTTTCAACCTCAATATAACTGTCAGGGAGCCCAAACAGAGCTTGGAGACATCTATTTGACTTATACAAGACTAAAACTGGGTGTGGAAATGAAGAAAGATCGAAGTTTATGAAGCGAAAATGAACCAGAACTCATGGTGGAACCAATAATGCAGAGAAATAACACTTCTTTGTTCAAAAGAAAAGACATTAAAGATGAGTTACTACACAAATTCAGAAAAATGATGAAGCAAACTGAGAGTGATGAACATAGAAGCCCATTTCTGCCGGTTAGAAATATGGGACGAAAAAAAACAGTTTTCTTGAGGTTTTTTTTAAAAACTCATATTAGGTCAAGATTTTGAAATGAAATCAAATTAATGAGATTAAAAAGTCAAAATTTTACATTTATCACGAAATCTTGACCTTTTACTCATAATTTCAACTTTTATCTCAAATGTTTGATTTTCGGTCTAAAAAATTCTACTTTTCTTCACAAAATGTAGACTTTATATAGGCTGTAAAAAACCTCAACAAGGCCAAGTTTTCCATTTTTATTTTTGTATTATTTTACAGGGGTAGACGGGCTTCCAAAGATGAAGGTTTAGTACCGGCAAGAATTTAAAACTACTTTGGGTGGAACTGAACCTATAGAGCAGGAATGTCCGAGACTAATATTTGATTTAAAAAAAAGGGAAAGATCACAGGCATTTATTTTGAAATTATATCACCACAACGAGGGATAAAGTCTTCAAACACCAAACAATCTAAATCTCTCCTTCCGGATCATCTCTCAAAACCAAAACCTGAGAAAACCGCCCCACTC
Source organism: Thalassoma bifasciatum (assembly GCA_008086565.1). NCBI lineage: Eukaryota > Metazoa > Chordata > Actinopteri > Labriformes > Labridae > Thalassoma > Thalassoma bifasciatum. The sequence continues at coordinate 133,085 of RPOG01001616.1, read as the reverse complement.
CACTTCCTCGTACCTTATAACTGGAGCTTTTAAGCACAAGGTAGCCCTTTTCGATGAGGTCAAAGGTGAGCTTGAGGTACAGGTAGGAGCCCTGGCTCAGGGCCTTGAGGTGGGCGCTGAGCTTGCCGAAGGTGGTGTTGTCCATCTTGCCGTTGAGCGAGATGTTGTTCTGGATCTCGGGGCTGCTGTGGATGCGGTGCAGGATGTAGCCCTGCAGGTCCTGGTCGATGGCGTCATTCTCCTCCAGAGCGTCCAGAGAGATGCGGTGGAACGGCAGTGCGTTGGTGATCTCCTGAACGGGCAGAAACACTTTGGGTGATCCGCGGATATCTTCATAAACTTGATAACAGCCTACTTACTTAGTCACCTCAGGTAAAGTGATTCATGTGAAGTTCAGAATAAACTCTACACAGACGATGACTAACTGGTCTACACCTTTCGCTCCCTCGTGAATGAAAGACAGAGGAGATAAAGAAAGCAGAGGTACAACAAAAAGATCTCTTCTTTTACTGTCCTCTGTGCTTCACAGGAATAAGGTCAAAGACAAAGAGAGAGAGAGGAGATCTATTCATGCTACAAAAATATGGATGTAAAGATGCTTTTAGCTGGCAGCGGTAACAGAAAGGCCTCTTAAAACATAAAACCTTGTGAATTTGATGAAATATGAAACAGAAGAGAGATCCAGAGAGTGTGTCCTTTACCTGCAGCGTGGTTCTGACTGTCACCACCAGTTTGAGCCAAGCAGGGAACTTGTTAATGGTTTTGGTGAGGAAGGACACAATGGTGTCTCCGTAGTCCGGCTTGTGAAACTCAGCTTCATTCAGACCGTCGATGAGGATGATGAGGTCCTCCTCTGAGTTGATTTTCCTTTCTGGAAGCAGATTGGAACAAATCAGAATCATAAAAACCTTGTTGATTTCTTTTTAGTTACAGCTATTCTCGATAAAGGAGTCAAATATAAGAAAACCAGGGCTTTGAACAGGATCACAGAACAAAAACGAAACCATAAACTTTTGAAATTTTAACCATCTGGAGCAGAACCAGAACAGGTAAATACGGGTATTTATTTTTTCATTCTTGAAATGTCTGTCTAATGCAACAACTTCCCATGTTGCTCCTTCACGCCATGGCAAACCTGTCATCAGTCTGCTCAGGAAAATTAAAATAATGCCTTTAATAATACACACATGCTTACCTTGTTTTCATACAGTAGTATACTGTTCTTTTGTCAGTGTTCAGTGTGAGATCATGTCATTACTGATACATAAGCTTCAGCAAAAGGATGAAAAGCAACCCTGCCGACAGGTCAGCTGCTCTCTCTCCTTCCTCTCTGCCAGCCCAGTAAAAATGTCAGACTAAACAACTGCACAGAGACTCAAGTGCAGATATTTTCTCCTTCATTTTACCTCCAGTATTTGGTCAAAAGCTGGGCAAGGTCGCTCAAAATGTAAACAAGAGGCAGAGGAAATTTCAGACACAGAGGCTGCTGAGGTTGGAAGAGGGTACGATGCAGATAATAATTTGGTCTTTTGCCAGATCTGCTGATTGATGGTGACATTTTCAGAAAAGTAAATTGATTGTAGAAAAGATAAGATAGTTATTTTGTAGGAATGAAATTTCTATCTCTTCTGGTTTGTAAATAAATCAGGAGATCGGCACTCTGGGTCAGTGGAAAATTTACCATCATGTCAACTCCTGATAACACATAGACCTGGTTTGAAAGTGTTAATGTTACACCTGCTAACTTTGGCTGGCATGGAACAATTTTGACTGGCTCAAGTAAAAAAAAAAAAAAAAACTCCAAGTGGTTCAAGAATGTAAATTTTGGCCTGGAACCCAAAACCAAAAACATTAATATACTGTTTCTCCTCGAAACAGACCAATAGGGAAAAAAGTTTTAGTTCAAAGCCCTTAGGAAAAGTATTGAAATAGGTAATAAGTGTCATATGAAAAAAATTGAACTTTAAAAACAAGATATCAAGTATTGACAAATACTAACATCAATAATGGATATTGCACAGAGTTAACTGTTGCACCTTGAAGAAAATTATGGATTGTGAGGCTCTTATTTAGTTAGGGTGAGAACTTAAAGTTGTTTTAGATTCTAAATCAAAAGGAAAAAAACAGACTTTGATGATTTTATGGGTAAAATAACTTCACCAGCATGACTTTCACCTTTGTAAAGTGCATCCAGAGGCTCCAGCACCCCCCTCCTGAAGGCAGCCAGGGGGTCCTGAACACAGGAGCGCAGACTCAGGATGCTCTGTAGGTGTGGCTCCCTCAGCAGCTGCTCCCTGTAGGCAACGAGGTGCGGCGAGCGGCACAGCAAAGCCGCCACATTGTGCACAAACTCCGGCACCAGGCAGGTGTAGGCGTTATCTGCCTGGCAGTAATGGTATGCCACCACCTGGGGGCGACAGAGAGCGGGGAGAGGATGACAGCCGGGTCACTCAGAGAAACATTACAGGTGAACACTTCCTGAGCAACCTGTGGGGATTTTTACGCACAGTCACAAGACACTTCTTTAGAAATAACTTTCCTCTGGACTCGCTCTCTTCACATCTGCTCCAGCTACAACTCATCTGGGATTGAGTCAACTTCATGGTGAATGATCGCGGAATAATGAAACATAATACTTCTCGTTTCACTGTACGGTTTCAGCTATTAATAATTCATCCCTCCTGGCTGCCAAGAGAGACTGATTCGGGGTTATCTCATGCGTGCTCATATGTCGGATGATTGTGGCACAAAGGAGTCAAGTGTTTGACTCTGAAATTTCACGGCCTTGTACTTGTAACATGCTCAGTAAATGATTGATTGAAGGGGTGGATGAAAAGTTAATCCAGGAGCATAAAGTGGGATCAGAAGGACGTGATAACTTGTTTTTTTTTCAGAGGTTTTTCAATAAAATTAGAGCAGCAGGTGTGAGAAGACGCTCCTGGAGACTGAGAGATCACACCAGGTTTGATTCTTCTGAGACGATCAGAGGGCAGCGAGGGGAAAACAAAAGACTAATCAGAATGAAATGCTAATTTTTTGTTCACAGTAGAATAAAGAGGCTTTAAAATAAGAGGGGTGAAAAAGGGAGTGAGCTCAATTATTAATGCACAGAGTTAACAAGATCTAATAGCTTGGCTGGGAAATAGCTTTCTGCAGGTATAAATATTTCATAAGGCTCCCTGGCAAAGTTGTTTTTTCTTTTTTAAACACATCTGCATAATGCATCAGACTGGGACCGGGGATGCAGATGGCTTCACAGCAGGGGAGGGGGACCGAGGTGCAAGAGGAGACAGAAAGAAGAGCTGCTTTCACACCTCGTACAGGTTTACTCCGACAGATTCAGAGGACTGTTCAGAAAGTCAGTCTAAAAAAAGCGACAGGTGGATTCAAACATCTGAGTGGAAACGACGTCCTGACTTATCTCGAAGTCACCTGAGCTCATGTGAGGTTTGAGACCGTGTCACTTTATTTAAAAAAAAAATGAAATCATACAGCTCTCAAGCCACCTGTGCTGTTACTAATTGAAAAGTGAGGATAAATAAAGCTTCGCTGAGCAGTTTTTTTTTTAATTACAGTTAGACTGAGGCTGAGAAATTTCACACCTAACAACCAACAACTGTTACGCTCACATTCAGAGACATTCAGAGATGGGGCACTTTTTCCTCTTTTAAATCATGTACAGGTCAGAAAATTAAACGACAAATCAATAAAATGTAAAAAAAAAACAACAAATATCTGGCTTTTATTTTGAAATTCTGACAAATAGAGGAGCAGAGAGACAGAAATGATCATAATGTGTTCGAGTTACGGCTGCGCAATTAATCACAAATTAGATTAAATTATAATATAGTCAGCTGCAATATTCTAATCCAAGACATTGCAAAATTTCTTTAATCTCAAATGTGTCACAATACCAGAAACAATTTGTTGCAGAGGATGTTTTCTGCTCTGCACTAGTGATGCTCAACCGAAGATAAAGTGCTGAAAAGAAGCTTTGCAAGAGCAACAATCTAAGTGGTGAAAAACGGCCACAAGTACCACTAAAAATATGTTTAAGGTGGAAAATATGGTGAAAAAGTAACAAAAATGGGTGAAAATTGGGAGAAAACTCAGAGGTTGGTTAAAATATCCTTTTTTATTGATCTCATGTTATATTCTTATTTTCATAGATACCGAATACTGGAATTTCATTATGTATAAGCCACAATCATCAACATTTCAGGAAGTAAAAGCTTGAAAAAATTCACTATATATAAAATGTTTACATAATATCTGGGTTTCACCTGAAATGAGTGACCAAAAATATTTTACTTTTTCCACAATATTTTAACTTTGTTAGATATACCTGTACATGTAAACAGAATTTCTTTTCTGATTTCTTTCTTTTCTTTTTTTTTTTTTTTTAACAAAAAGTCTTCTTTTCTCCCTCATGTATGTGTTTTTCCTATTCAAAATGAGAATAATTAAGAAACTCCATATAATTCCTTTCAATAAAGCAACTGTCCTAAACATCACCAAAGACGGGGAACCTAAAAATAATCATACAATAAATCGCAATTGCAATATAGATGAAAAAATCGCAATAAGAAGGTGTGTGTTTACCTGAGAGGCCAGCCTCCTCATGCCTTCTTCCTGACGCCGCCTCATCTCCGGGGTCCCGGGGCAGCTGCCTCCTCCCAGGGTGCCGTGGGTGGGCTGAGGCTGGGTGAGAGGGAGCCCCTCTCCATCTGGACACACGACAGACCAACATGCTCAGAAACACAGCACATTCAGGCAAAACCTCTCACACTGTCGTCCTCAAAACGCAGAGGAGCCACATTTGTCAGCAAGATGTTAAGTGTTTATCTGTCTTTATAAACTCTTACGTTTGGGTGAGGCCTGCGGGCTGTCGGAGGCGATCTGTCTCATGCGTGTGCCGTGGCAGCTCAGCGCCACCAGGCGGGAGATGATGGCGGTCTTGCCGAAGCCGATGTTCCCTACGACGGCCACGCCGCGGTTTGTGCTGGCGTTGGGGCTGTTGAGGTGGGCGTCGATCTCCTGGAAGAGCCACTCGCGGCCTGTGAAGACCGAGTCCATGGTGATGCTGGGCACCTCAAAGAGCAGAGGTTTGAGGGCGATGTCTTGAGGCCGATAGGGTGCAAAACGCACTGGAGAAAGAAAATTTATACGTCATTACGCAGCCAAAGGACACAGATTACCCACAAAGTATGTAAAAAAAGCATTTAAAACATTCAAATATCTATGCACAAACTAGTTTTTATTATCAGCCTTGTTCTCTTGGATGGAAAAGTTGCTTTAATTTGGGGTTTTTTTGCATGTAACACTGGTGTGCACAAAGGAGGGGGGCAGGGGGGCTGTCATCCTCCTTGGTGGCCAAATTGTTAAAAAGCATGCTGAAGTTGCTTCTTGTGAGCCTAAACACACTGAAGTGCCCCCCTGATTGGGGAGCCACACTAACTTATCTTTAGCTGTTTAAAATATAATAAACTGTCCAATTAGGTGCCAAAACACACTCAAAAAGTGTCCATATGGGAGTCAAAATTATGTTAAAGGGCCCACTCAGGAGCCAAAGCACGCCCCTAAGTACACTCCTGGTTGACAAAACACACTTCCATGTGCCTATTTAACTTTTTAAAACATGATAAACTGTCATCTTGGGTGTCAACATGCAAGCCAAAGCATCTTCTTGGGAGGAAAAATATGCAAAAAATGCCTCCTTAGTGCCTTCTTGGGAGCCAAAACACATGCAAAAATGGACTCCTGGTTGGCTTACCAAACCAATTTGTCTGTTTGGCTTGTTAAAACATGATAAACTTCTCTACTAGGGGCCAAAATGTGCACTGTATATGTATTTTTTTTCTTCCACCCTTGCCCTTCAAAATGTCTATGCACACCACTGCTAAGGTACATTTTTGGAATCCTACTGATTTGATCTGTTACAGGTTTAAAAGTCAAAATTTTCCTCATTTAGAGATTTTAAGGTGACAAAAAATACAAGACATGAAAGGATTTGGTAAAAAATACAAGGGAGACCTGATGCCACTGAGGATTAAAGAGCAAAGGAAAATTAAAGGGTTTCTCGTTGAAGGAAGATTTTTTTTTAGCTTGTAACTTCAGGGAAAAAGGACGACTTTAATTGTCTCAACTTGTCCAGCGAAAAAAGTCTGGATCATCTTCTTTTCCAGCTGAGGCTGACGTCAAATTTCTCTCACTAGGGGGAGTCACTAAACTGAAGTCCTCCAGAGGTTGGGTTTCTCTTCAGCTCAACATATGGACCATTAAAGACTAATGAGGGGAAAATGAATCTGGTGTGAAGTTCTGAAGCTGTGTGATAAAATCAGTCAGTGTCTTCTCCTGGGTCCAGATTTTTCAAACTGATTGGAGCTTTGAGGATAAAAACACGCCGCTATGTTTTAACTTTGAATATTATATCAACATCTGGTAATTACGCCTGATTTACAGTGTGAGTGGTACGTTAATAATCCAGTATGAGTGTGTGTGTGTGTGTGTGTGTGTGTGTGCTGCTGGACTACATAAAGCACAGAGAGCAACACATGAAAATCGAAGAAACTTACGTGACTGGGATTGCCAGGCATGGGTGTTATTAGCAGAAGCTGAGACGAACAGCAAGCAAAAATACAAAGAGAGACAGAGACAGAGAAGTGAGGGAGGGGAGAAAGAAAAAGCAGTGAGGGCAGGAACGAAAACTGGCAGCCGAGTGTCAGCGCACAGGGCAAAAGGTGCAGCTCAATGAGTAAAAAAAAAGCAGCAGCAGCATCAGCACATCATGATGTCAGAGTACGGGGAACCACCAGGCCGGGGTCGATAACTAATTGAAATCCTTTGAATTACATCGAGCGTATTCCTCCACATGTCTGGAGGGGAGGTTGGGGAGGGTTCACACTTTTGGGAGAATCTAATTGGTTCCATCGCGCCGGCCAAGATCAATCAATCCCAATGAAAAATAATTGAATCCAGTTCTAGTAATTCTACCCCGAATGGGAGAGTCCGACCTCAACTCCAGTGAACACCGAAGTGTTCTGCTGCCCGCTACAGTTAGCCGAAATCCTGCATGAAATAATTAACCTGAGTGAGAGCAAATCCAGAATTTAGAGTTTTTAAAGAGCGCCTCAGGCACCGTGCCATTTTTCTACCCTCCAGTTCCTGTCTGATCTTTTAGGTTAAATGTGATCAGGTTTTTGCAGTGCTGAAAGAAGAAGTGTGAGTCAGAGCTGCAGAAAATACGCATCAAACATTGGACCCGATCCGTACGGTGGCTGAGAAGTGCAAACCAAAATTACAAAGTTTGAAACACTTTGACAAGCTTTAAACACATTTATATTTAAAAAATATTGTCACAATTAACAGAATAATTGAGTTTAATGAGCAAAATACTTCAACAAAGATCAAAACAAATTGTGAAAATCAAGACACAAACAGCTTAGTCCCTATTTTAGCCTTTAGCTTGTGTTTTGCTCTCTAACCCCTGTTTTAACCTTGAGCTCGTGGTTTTGCTTTTAGCTCATGTTTTAGCCTTTTGCTCTTTTTTTAGCCTTTAGTTCACGTTTTAGCCTGCAGCTTGTGTTTCAGCCTTTAGCTCATGTTTTAGTCTTCAGCCCATGTTAAAGCCTTTAGCTTGTGTTTTAGCCCTTAGCCTGTGTTTTGCTCTCTAACCCCTGTTTTAACCTTGAGCTCATGGTTTTGCTTTTAGCTCATGTTTTAGCCTTTAGTCTTTCTTTAGCCTTTAGTTCATGTCTTAGCCTGTAGCTTGTGTTTTAGCCTTAAGCTCATGTTTTAGCCTTTGGGTCATGATTTTGTCTTAGGCCCATTTTTTAGCCCTGAGTTTATGTTTTAGCCGATATTATAGCCGTTATATTGTGGTTTAGCCTTAAGCTCACGTCTTAGCATCTGTCTCATGCTCTTTCACTTTCCTGTTTAGCTTTCTTCTACTCTTCTGTCTCTTTTCTTGTCAGACACTGCAGCTGCTGTTTCCACTTTTACTACTAAAAAATCCAAAAACCATTGTCAATCACAGATCTTTCTTCTACCTGCTAAACTTTACTCATCAACATGATGTTGTCATAGCGATTTTAACGTGCTGTTGGTTAATCGATCTGGCCCTCCTGGTGATCAGGATGCGAGGAATTTGCATTTAGAAATAACCTATTTTTGCTCTGATAATCTCATTTTAAGTTGTAGATTATGATCAGGCATTTATCTAAATATGAGACTTTTTCAAGATCACTCAGAAACTCCTCACAGTCCCTTTAATTTTAAAAATGTTTTGTAAAATGCAATTTGTTTTTCAAATTTATGCATGTGTTTCAGTCTTTGTAGTTTTGATTTGCACTTCCCAGTCACCACAGATCAGAGAGAAGAAAGTGAAAGCATGCAGGGTTTTTTTTTCTGTGTGTCAGCAGAAATCTGTGAGCAGGTACAGAGCATTAGAGCTGTAGCTCTTCAGTAAATGACTCCTGTGTGCTGGATTAGCTGTTTGACTACAGCACATAATGAGCTGATATCACTCTTAATGTATTCTTTTAACGCCAAAGTGCTGCTGCAAGCATTCGTTCATCAAACGGAGATCACGCTGAGAATATTCATCCTTATGCAATCAGCAGAAAGAACAAACAGAGATACCTGGAAGTGGGTGAAACACTGAATGCAGGACTGGAGCTGCATTTCTAAACTCTTGTGCAGTGAGTGTAATAATTTTTTCCCTTGGTGGGATTATTTTACAGAGAGACAAAGAGGCATAGAGTGACTCGTCTGCGCTGTCTGAAATTCTTAAACTGATGTAATATTCTTCCAGTTGGGTGTCACACGGTGAAAGAAAGGCCCTGATGCAACTCATGTGATGCAAAATGCAAAAACCCGATGCAGCCGTTAACAATACAACCAGCACCCAAAGTGAGAGGCTGTGCACACACACAGCTTCTGTTTTAAGTGGTGCTAATCCAATTATCCAAGGGGGGGTGACTCGATGCCAGTGTCTGTAAAGCTCTTTCCGTCCTGGTGGAATTACTAAACACACCCTCGCAGTATCGGGCGCCATCCTCCAAATGGCAGGAACGATTACACCGCTTTATGCGCGTGAAGTCGTGCAGCCACTACTGCTCCACTGTGGCAGGTATTCCAGGAAAAACATGGCAGCCATGTTGTGAACGGGGGCTGAGGGAGTTGTTTCCAGGACAGTGAAAGCGAGCGTGTGTGTGTGTGTGGATGGATGGATAGCAGTTGCTCATAATCCGGCCCATAACACTCCCCCTCAGGCAACGTTGAGCAAGGTATCACTCCCCCTCCCTCCTCCCCTCCATCCTCCTCTACCTCCAAAACCTCCACAGCCAGACGGAGCGAGAGTCTCAGACGTTTTAATTATTCACCAGGTGAGGATGACTCACAGCATCGAGAAGGAGGAGGAGGAAGAGGAGGAGGAGGAGGAGAAGCAGAGGAGAGCTTGGTGGAGCTGGCACAGAGTTTGAGGGAGGGAGAGGACGATCGGTGTGGTTGTTCGGAGGGAATCTGGGGAGCGTAGCGTTGGGTTATCTCAGGTTAGCAGAGATTTTCTTTTTCGCATCTGACGTGTGAGTTTATCCGAGGTCTCTTCTGCGGACATCCCTGTAATTTCTATCAACAGTGTATGCAGAGCTGCAGCTATCACAGTCAACAAATCTTACATAATTTGTGTTTTTACAAAAAAAAAAATAATCTTATGTAATTTGCACAGCGAGCTTGGAGCAACACAATAAACCTCAATGTGCATATTTTAAATGTAAACCTTAAGAAAATATGTTATAATCCTCCTTTCTGGCTGCAAATCCATCTCAAACATACTATTTCTCTCCCTGGCACAGTCTTCACACTTGACTTACTTCAGCAAAAAATGATGTCAATATGTTATATAAGATGAAAACACTTCAGAAGATCCCAAACAGACCTGTAAATCTACGTCTTTATGTGGGAACTATCGATCAGGGTGAGATAACAGGACAGAGATTCAGTCAGAAAGTGTCAAACAATGTGAACACGAGGAGATAAGCTGGAGATAATCATCTGAAACCGTCATTGCCGGTTGTTTTCCCCGCAAACATGTTGATGCAGTGTCATCAGATCTGGACGTGGATCCAGCTGATGCAGCATCCTTTAGTCCGTGTTTGCTGTAAATAAATGACTAAACTATGGTTCAGTTCTGGGTTAAACTGGAGATTTTCTCTTTTTAAGGGCAGTCTTGAGGATATGGTATGAATATTTTAAAGCTCCTATGAGGAGATTTTAGATGGTTATGAAAGAGGCCGGAATTAACACCCGGGCCTCTAAGGGAGCAGCAAAAGCCAAAACCAGAAGATGAGTGAGGAAGACTGATTTTTTTTCTATTTAGGTTTTTTTTAATGCATGTTACTGCAGCTGGAGGAAAACTGCAGGAACAGTTTGACTTCTGATAAGAAGCAGGAAAATATTTTCTTATGGCTTTACACAAAAGCAATTAATACAGTGACACCATACAGTGATGGCCAACATTGTTAGAAGACCCAATATCTGGTTTGTCCACCTGAGTGGGGAGGATGCAGAGGCGGAAAAACACCACAACGAACATGGCAACCACTCCAGGAGACCCTGCAACAGTCCATCACAGCTTTGATACTTAGTCTGGTCCCAAACAGTAAGTTGCAACAGTTGATGAGCGCTAAATCGAAAATTGAGCTTAATTTCTAACAACTGTTATCACTTCAACAGCAAAGCAAAGGAATCAATACAAACATTTCGCAAAAGCTACATTTTCCCAGCTTGTTGGTGACAGAAACAATGCAGAGGATCCACATTCTTATAATTGCTAGACAGAAAGACGGCATGAGCCTATTTGCATGGAAAATTATAGTTTTTATCATGTGGACTTTTAAATCTTTGGTCGTCATATTCGCTCAGATGAACTTGTCTGCGAGAGGATGTAAAGTAAAAAGACTGACTAAAAGGGGACCTTAAAATAAACCCTTATTAATCTTGAGAAATATCCATCAAACAATAGTTGGAAAATTCCAATTTTTTTGGAACTGAGATGTTAATTAACCCTTTAAATAAAATATACAAAAATATTGCTTTATCATTTCATTCATGATATATTTCTTGTGACATATTGACACTCTGGGCAATTTTGTGTACTATTTTATCTATTTTATAGAAGTTTTTTAGTAATTATGCATTTTTCTATGCAGAAAACACTGATTTAAATAGAAAAAGTAACTTTTTTGATGCTATTCTTTCTACAACTTCTTTAAAATCAAGCATGTATGATTTCATTAGAGCAGACATTTTGAAAAGGTCCAAAATAACGCTTAAGCTGACTGTAGTGATATGACAATCCTAAAAGTGGTAGAATATATTTAAAAATATTCTTAACAGGTTTTTAGAGAAACTATTTATCATTTCGATGCGATAGAGGTCTTTGAACTCATGTATCAAATATGATGTCTCCAGTTTCCAGCAGCCACAGACAACACTTCTTGCTTCATTTATTGGTGTATTTTTTAGTGCTTAATATCAAATGCTTGTAAACAGGAGTGAATATGGGAGATATAAACCCTCTGAAGATATTTAAATCAACCTGAGCTGTTTCTGTGCATGTGAGCAGACTTATAAAGACAGTAAAGGAGGTAAAAAAAAAGGAAAGGGGGATGACGGAGGGTAAAGGAACGATAAACGAGGGAGAAAATGAGAGTGCAGAGTACAGTTATGTGAGTGAGTTTGCAGTGAATAGATAAGGTGGGTGGTAAATCTTAGAGGTAGGCAGGCAGGAGCACAAGAAGGTCTATTACAGTCTGACTCACTCTCCTCAAAACAGCAGCACGGCTCAGGCCCCCGATGGACGCCATCAAAAGAAGCTTCAACAAAACCAAGCGAAGAGAGAGAGAGAAAGCTGCATCTGTCAGCCGGTTACCACCTGACCAACACAGAAGCTGCAGACTTCTTCTTCTCCTCCTCCTCCTCCAGCGAGTCTGTGTGCAACTTTAGTTTCATCTGACGCAAACAAATAGTTCATCAAATAATCTGATCTTTGACCGTGCAGAGCTGGTACCTTCGGTTTCAGGAGCTTTGCCCTCCAATCACCCTCTGGGAAAACCTCCTGTCTCCCTGAGTCTCCTCCTCTGTCTCTCCCTGAGAAACCACGGGAGCAGAGCACTCAAGGCGGCGCTGACACTGATGCGAGGAGGCAGAACGCATGCTAGGACGCAGTCGCTCGGCATGTAAACACACTTGGCTGCCCTCAGAGGGGGAAGGTTGAAACGAGTGACTGTGGCAGTAACAGTGAAGCTTTGAGAGGAACTAGCTCCTCTTTTCTTCCTCTTGTGTCCGTCTCCATTTCCCTCTCTTACCTTCCTCTTCCTTTACAGCGTTTGACGACGGGGGATTCACATCACATCACAACCCAGTCGAGCGCACTCACAGCTAAGTGGGGTCTTAACAGGTGTTTAAAACACACAGGGACACGTATTTGTGTCCGCTTGGATGGCGTTGTGCCGCTTTACGGAGCTCATTACGGGCTAAGTGACAGAGAACGAAGGGCGAAGGGACACATAATGTTGTGACATGAGGCCATTTGGCCGTTAGGAGAAGGAGGCTGAGGAGATTTGCTAAATCACGGAGGCGCCCGATGTGTGCAGTGGAGCACAGGCAGACTGAATGTTAAGCACTGAGACAAATTTTAGCATAGCGGTGACACAACCTGACAAAATGCTCTTGTGCACGGCCCCTGTCGCTCTCTCTTCCTCGCACACACTTACACCTCCTGCGTCCTACAGCCAGGCAGCGTCACTGATCTGATACGTGAGCATAGCTACACAAACAGACATCTGCATCTGAAACACATTGCAGACAGCAAACCAAGCGTCACTCTCTTTCTTCTGATTTTTAAAAATAACTCGCTCGTCATGCAGCCTCGCCATGTTCGTCTGCTGTGAGCTGTTTGTGGATGAGAAACAGAACAGAGCTCTATTGTTTGCTGCTGCACTGTGTCTGATGGGAAGTAACTGAATAATCGCAGCCTGACCTGAGACAAAAGAGCTATTTTCAAGTTTAAAGTGAAAGTAAATCGTTGCTGAATGCTTTGACTTTTGTTCTGAACAGATTTTCATCAGTGCAAGGCCTCGTGTTTCTTTACAGTGCAGCATCTGGAGACTCAAACTAAATTCATGTTTACATGTTTTTTTCTGCAGATGCTGAATCTTGACAAAGCAACTTTTATGGCTTTTATCCACTTTGAGATATTTAAAGGTGACCATGACATTTCAATATCCGCTAGTGACGTCCAACTGTGGACTTTCTGCATATTATCCTCCTTTCTTTTGTCTTCTTTCATTTCCTGTTTATGATCTAACTTTGTAACTAACTCTATAGATATCTCAATCGACTCATCATATCTTTATCAGTCATACATTTTCATTTGTTTTTGGGATTTCAACAGGAGATTTGGTCAGTTATGTTTGAAACAGAGCTGTTCCTCATCAAGAATGGAAACACGACATGTCCTAAACCATTTGAACGTCATTTCTCAATGGATCTACAAAGGATCACATATTAAGGAAGCCTGAAAAAAACATTTTTTATGCAATAGCAACATGTTTGGCTAGTTTTTCTGTACATTGATCTATAAAAATTGACAATATTTTGACTTTTATTTGGCCCTCTAAATGTTTGCAAGGAGAACATCTGATTAAAATGATGAGTTACACATTGCAGAGGCTGTTACTGATTACTGATTCCTCAAAAATGTCAAAAAAACTTAATGAACTAGAAAGAAACAGCTCTATGGGACATGCTGAAAACACAAAATGTAAGTGTAACTCCACAGATTTTATAGGAAAAGAAGAATCATAGATAGATATATTTTCAAACCTACAGCCAATCAAGAGTGAGTATGAAAAATGAGATCGCCGGTGCCTGACGGGCTCTACAAAGGCCTTCAGTGGTGTGAGACTCTTTCATAAAGAGTTTAAATCTCCTCTCAGCAGGTTAAAGGTGTATTTGTGTGTTAAATAGTGGATTAAACAGGAGAACCTCAGCTCTCTCTCCCTCTCTCTCTCTCAGGTGTTAATTGCCTTGCTCTGCAGACATAAAGCATCCGTGTTAACATCAGCAGACGCAGACACACAGAATAAAACCTCTCAAAGCCGCTTGCAGCTCTGCTCGCACCTCACCGCTCTCGGCGGTCACAGGGGGGGTTTGTGTTTGTGTGTCGGCGCGTGCTCTCTTTAGCTCCGCCTCAGCGCTCACCTCTCAGGTCCTGCCCGGAGCGACCCGGCCCGCAGGTGGTGCTCTGTCTGGGCATGCGCAGCGAGGTGCGTAATGGAGTGTGTCTCTGCTCATCCAGGTATGCCAGGTCCTCCAGGTGGGCTGAGCTGGTCGCTGTGTGTGTGTGTGGTGATGGAGAGAAAGAGAGAGAAGACACTTTAGTCAGCATGTATAAGAGCACTGGGAGCGTATACAGTAAATAAAGCCGTTACAAACACAAGAAGGTGGTTCTGGTTCATGCCAGCGTCCTCAGGCAGTTGTCAGCCTCCTGCTCTGGTATTCGTTAACTACGACAGGAAAAAACGAGCCATCCCTACATGCTTCTGTCCTAAAATCTCCCTCCTCTCAGTGTCTGTCACGCGGCACGGAGGCAGATGCCATCCGGCCCCTCTCAGGATTAATTAGCTCCGCAGACAAATGTCTTATTCATGGAGTGAGCGCCGTCTGACGCTGGCTGCCGATTGTTCACACCACGCTGTGTCTGCGGGGCCAACACTCAGAACCAGTGAATGTTAAATGAGATCAGACGTCGCCGTAGTGAGTCAGCAGCCGACCTGAGTCTCCGTCACACCTGATCTTACTCAGATCTGTCGGAGGTGAGGGCACGGAGAGCAGCTCTGGGTGATTTAGTCTGTGTTATTAAAATGTGGTCAAATGAAACCTCCTCATGCAGAATACAGAAGTTGGAGGATGGTGCTGGAGGGCAGGATATTAGAGAAATAAATAAACCACAAACTTTCAGCGGGAGACAGCTGTGTGATAACTTTCTAAGAAGCTTTAACTTTTTAAAGCCTGAATATTTCTTCATTTTTGTTTCAAGAAATTCAAGTTTATAGCAGTTGTGAACACACTGAGGAGCTTTCTGAACCCTGGGAGAATCCTGGCGACAATGTTTTAGCAGATATTCAAGTCAGAGAGGCTGCAAACTGATTAAAACTGCGACTACTTCAATATGTCATCACGATTTGAGCATCCATTTATATATTTGACCACATTACATGCAACAACTTGCACATTTATTTCACCTTTCCATTGCTTTGTTATCTCACCTGCTGTTATCAGGGTCGGGCAAAGTGACGTACAGAGATGGAGCAGTGAATGTGAGTGGAGCAGAGCAGGGATTTGGACAATCTGACAGTTTGATTATAGTTAATATCACACAAGGTGCTTTATTTAACACATTCACTTTTATAGGCAGCAGCTTCCAGATCTGTGCTTTGTTCAGCTTTGTCTTCAGTCAGAAAAGCTCTCTGTTTGTTTTTCAGCTAAATTTGGATCTTATTATCACTTATTCTCACTAAATGCATTGTGCTTGTTCTGGAAATGTCTCTAAACATTACTTTTCATTGATTCATGTCTCTAGAAAAGCCTACAAAAAAAGGCAAAACACAGGAGGTGGACAAACCCTGTGAACAACTGCTCAGCATGAAAACAAATTCAATAAATATCCCTGTTATATTACGTGGTTGTGGAGGGAAACTTAAATGATGAACCTCTTTGCAGGAGTGTGTTTATAATAAGTCTGACCTGATGTGAAAAGAGTCACTAGCAGGAAATATTATAGATCAATATCAATAATTAACAGATAAACATGATTCAGACTCTTTGCAAACGCAAATAGTGTCACAGAGGAAGAGACAGACAGAGGCAATTAGGTGAGTTTGTTATTATCATTTCAGGGAGAATTCAGCTGAACACAGTGAAGCTGGAAACTCACAAAAATATTGAAATGTTAGTTCTTCCCAGAATTGTGCAGGCCTGTAAAAATGGGTTTCTCTGACAATACCTGAATTTTTTAAGACTCCTGAGATCCAGAGTTGGATTCATAGGCTTTGAAAAAGGTGTGAGCGCCTCCTTCCAGTAAAATCCTCAGTGTCTCTCCAAAGTATAGCACAGTAATCCCTCAGTGTTGCAGGCCTCTTTCTCACTAGTGCCTCAACCTTGATCCTCTCCTTTCATTGGTTCAAAGGGAGCGGTTTCTGTGCTACTGGAGTAAAGCTTAGTGAAGCAGGGAGCACGTGCATGTCTGCGTCTATGTGTGTGTGTTAGTGTGTGTGTTAGTGTCTGAGTCACCCCAGCCCTGGACCCAAAAATGAGCCACATGGGTTTCCCAACATGGAGGGAAAATGGCAGCTGAGAATGCCAGAGGCTGAGGCCTGATGGGAAAGGGGGAGCTGGTCATCAAACCGGGCTAAAAGTGGAGACAGAGGAGGCATTAATCTGCTGCGAGCTGAAGGAAGAATGACTCAGGGCTTCAGGGCTGAACAGGCTCCTTTTTTCTCTCTTTTAACCGAGTTTGAATGTGAGGACTCAAATCTGTGTGCTCATCATCTCTATCTGCAATGCAGCAGGCTGCTGGGGATCACATTCTCAGCTCCTGAGCCAAAGCGCTGAGGCTGCACGCAGAAATAAAAGGATGAGAAAAACCAGTAAGAAAAGAGGAGCGAGTAAGAAAAAGAAAGTGGGGAGAGATCTAACTGTGCAGCGGAGAGCTCAGCTGCTGCGGGTGGTGACAGCCACATCACACACTTCCTGTTTCAAAGAGTGAGTGATGGCATAAACGCATGCGTGCGCACACACCCTCGGAGACCAGCTGGGCCGCCGTCCAGAGCCAGTCGCAGCATCAACCCGGGAGCCAACTCGTCATCTCAGATATGAGGTGGCTGCCGGTGCTTTAAACGCCTCTCAGTTCTCCTCTCATCTTCCCAAGAGATGACTCAAGGTGATAAATAATGGAGCTCCCAGTATTTAAACAATAATATTTCCGGGAATTACAGCGAGTGTATAAGCTGAGGTGGGATCGGGGACAAAAGGGAAATCAGGAAAAAATGGAAATCAATGACTTGTCCGCCCCTGAAATTGAAAAATGTTATCTTGGGTGAGCTGTTATCTTCATTTAGAGAATTTAGAGACTATAGAGTCGCTCTCTGAGTCTTTAATACGCCTTAAGGAGGGTTTGTACAATCCCCTGGCTGTTATATAAGCTGCTGCATTTGAAGCCTCCAGCATGGTGATATTAAAGGGTCAGTTCACCAAAATGACAGAGTGTTAGTTCTTTATAACACAAGACACAAGTTTGGCTATTGGACTGGACACTGCAGGAGTTTCTGCCTCTGAATTGAGAATAAATATGACTGCTTTGTAAAATTAGTGTTTGTATATTTCTACGCCTGCAGACAAATTCCACTGATTGCAATGTTTGAGTGTTTTCTAGTGTTTACTCCAGGGGGCTTCAAAAAGGGGGGGGAAGCCACAGGTACGAAGATTGCACTGTTTTAAAATGTTGAAATGTCAGTTAAAAAATTGCACTAATTTACATTTTGCACTGTCGGATCTTAAAAAGGTGATAAGTAAAACTTTTAAATGCAAAAAGAAGAATTGGGACTGTACAAAAAAACTAAACAACTAAAGTGAAATATTTTGTTCATCAGCTGATCAAAAGTTTAAGATCACAGCCTTTAATCTGAGCAAAAATGTGGATTCAATGTCATTTTCTGTCAGGTATCCACACTGTCATGACCTCCTGATGGTAAAGGTTAAAAAGTTTTCTCTCTATGAACATGGTCAGATTGTTAAGCTGCATAATCAAAACCTTTCACAATGCAACATGTCATCACTGCTGAGCTTGGAAGCAGTAAGACAACCATTTAGAATTCATTAAAAGATCCTGAATATTGTGGAACAAAAAAGTCAAGTGGTAGACCCCAAAAATTTTTTGCCAGAGCCCGAGGATCTGATTGGTTGTCTATGAAGACATGAGGCCATCCTCGACCCACATTAAGGTCGTTGCTGGCGCCGACTGCAGCCTAATAACCATCAGACGGCATTTGAGAGAGAGAAGGGCTTTAAGAAAAAAAAACTTGTCTCCCTCCATTAAATTTCCTGTTTGGACTTTGACAGAGGGCAGCAAACACGAGACATTGAAAGGTGGAAGAAAGTTTGATTCTCTGAGGAGAAAATATTGAACCTTGATGGTCCTGATGGCGTCCAACTTTACTGTCATGTCAAGGAGATCCCACTGAGATGTTTTCTGGGTGCCACCATCATGAGCTACTTTTTCCATCAATGGAAAAATGGAGCTTCAGGTTGTGCAGGGAGCGTCCTTCATGACTGAGGGCCCTGGTCTGTGAGCTAATGACTGGGTTTTTCAACAGAACAATGTTGCAGTTCACAACCAAAAACTTCTCTCAGAGGAATAATCTCACTCTTTTGGAGCATCCTGCGTGTTCCCCTGATCTAAATCACATTGAGAATATTATGGGATGCCAAACATGAAACGTCTTCACCACTTGGAACAACGTTCCCACTAACCTCCTGGAAACACTCGCTACTTTTTCGAACTCTTCTTCTGTTTTGAGCTCCTTACTCATCACTTTTTGTCCCAGTCTGTATTTTGAAATTCTACTTAAAACCTTTAGATTCTGATCAGATGTTTATAATGTTGCAAAGATTTATCACTATTTGCCATTTCTTGTTTTTTAGAATCACCCAAACATATGAAGGTTTGACAGGGGATTAAAAAAAATAAAGGTTTGGCTAGTTCCTCTTTACTGAAGTCATTTTTATCCCTGATGGGCATTAAAGACTCATTTTAAAATTCAACTCTGCTGCCTCCAGTGAGAAGTATTAGCACCATGAAGGGAGAGAAAATTCAATACTGGCTCTTGGTTACTCCTTTGCTTCATATCCATCTTAAGCTCTACCAACGCATCGCCTTCATTAGGTAATAAACCCCCCCCCCCCCCCCCCCCCCCCCCCCCCCCCCCCCCCCCCCCCCCCCCCCCCCCCCCCCCCCCCCCCCCCCCCCCCCCCCCCCCCCCCCCCCCCCCCCCCCCCCCCCCCCCCCCCCCCCCCCCCCCCCCCCCCCCCCCCCAAACGCCAAAACCTCCCCACCCTTCCTTACTCTCTCCCAGTTTTCCTCCCCAGTCGCCTCCTGCTCTCGCTGCGTATCTCTCTCTCTCTCCCTGCACTTCAAAGCGAGTCTCTCCGTCACTCTGGGGGATAGAAACGGTTAATGCCTGGGGCTTTGATGTTCTGCTGCTGTGTGAGCCCAGCCAATCCTCAGCCTGCGCTCGCCTCCCCGTCCCTACACCGTCTAATAATTCTTTTCTGTGGAGGAGAGGGGGGAGATTATGAAACTCCCTTTCACTCCTCTTCCACATGTATGCATCTCCCGCTCCTGCAAACATAAATACCTTCAAACGCGGTGTGTTTTTCCCCCCTCGCTCACTTTCTCCTGACTTTATTTCTTGCATCACCTGCAGCTTAAAAGTATATCTTTAAAGCTGTCTCCAGTCTCCTTTGAAGGTAAGGCGGGGATGAGAATCGAGGGTGAATCTCTAAAACCTGGCAGAGTCGCTGCGCTGCCAGACAGCGGTGTCAAACTGCAGAACATGACCAGCATGAAGAGAAGGTCAGAGCTGCAGCGACGAGCCTTGTCAGGCACATTACAGTGTTTTGTGTTTTATAGATGCGTGTCTGAAAGTATGTGCACACACACTTTTTCCAGTGGGAGTGAGAGAGAGAAGAGCATAATAGAGCTCTTCGTCTGTGGCAGCCTCCCTCTCTCTCTCTCTGATGAGAACAATAACACAATCAGGCCCATTAGGACTCGCTCAGTGTTATGAAACTGACATTTCTCCTGATATATTTACTGCTACTTTTGGGAGGCTTTTGTCTTTCTCAGCCGACAATAAGAAGCACACATCAATGAGACCTCTGTCAGCAGCACAAATGCCATCTTCTCCTATGTGATATCCTTCCAGCCGCAGTCTGTTTTCCTCCCCAGACTGTATTATTCTGCTCTGCGGTTTCAATCCGCACCACAGAGCTGAGAGACTTTAACAAAACACCACTGCGGATTTACAGCTCCCTGAAATTTCAACATACCCCCATGAAATCTTAAAAAAAGGATTGTTTCCTCCCCAGATTATGAACAAAATGTTGTAAAAATGACGACAAATTGAATCACACGCAACCGCAATTGAGTTCCTCCCGAGAGCGGCGCTCACATTTAAGGAAGTTAAGGCTGATTTATCTCAGATTTGTGGGAGAAATGTAGCCTGTGCTAATGTTTGTTCACAGTGTATCTGCTAAGATGAGCTGTTTAAACAGCCTCCTTCCCCTCCTAGGTCTCCACAAACACATAAAAGCAGAATATTTACGGGAAGAACAAGTTGTGTTATCAGCAGAGCTTTTGGTTTCTATCCTCGGTCCATTTGTAGACTGATAATTAAAGACTAATCACGTTTTAACAACTTTGGTTATATGGAAAACAGGCCATATGGAGAGCAAAAGTGGCAGAATGCACTGGCAGCGACGCAATCCCTGAAAACAGCCAATTAGCAAACGACAACTTACCAGGCTGTTCATGCACATAAACGCAAATCACCACAAAAATGTGGATAAACCCTCACAGAGATAACGTCCATCAGCTTCAACTTCATTATCAGGGGTAAGAAATCAGCACATGGAGAGGAAGAGTTATAACCAATGGCATGCACTATTCTGGAGGGCAGGGGTCAAAGATAAAAAGGCACATAAAGAGCATGTTTAGGTTCAGAAAAGGGAAATTTATCATCATCGTGATCACCATCATCATGTTTTAACCAGCCAAAGGGACAGATAGGTATGGTTCGCCAACTGTGAGGGTACTGGCTCCCATGTTGGCACAATAGAATATGTTTCAACTCCGAAAAGGTTGCTCAAATACATGTTTATGGCTCCCAAGAGGATGACACTTTAGCATGTCTTTTGGTTCCCAGGAGGGCAGTTTATATCATCATCAACATCATCAGGTTTTTATCAGCCAAATGGACAGGGAAGTTTGGTTCGCCAACCAGAAAGGCACTTTGGTGCATGTTTTGGCTCCCAATAGGGCATTTAATCATTTTTTTTGGCTCCCAAGACGGTACTTTAACATGCTCTTGTCTCCTTAGAGGGCATCCTAGTGTACTTTAGCTCACAAGGGGGCACCTAAGCAAATGTTTTGGCTCCCAAGAAGGCACTTGAACACAGGGGCCACTGAGGGCACATTTCCAAGTCTTTTTGTCTTCCAGGAGGGACTTTAACAATATGTTTGGGCTCCCGGGGGACACTTTGGCATGCATTTTGGCTCCTGAGAGGGCTCTTTTGTGTATTTTGGCTCCCAAAAGGACCCTTAAGCCAATGTTTGGTCCCAAGAGGACAGTTAATCATCATCATCATAATACTTTTACTAGCCAAAGGGACAGGTAAGTTTACTTTTCCAACCAGAGAGGCACTCTGGTGTCTGTTTTGGCTCCCAAGAAGGTACTTTAGCACAGGTTTGGCACCATTAAGGGCACATTAGCAAGCTATTGGCACCCTAGAGTGCAATTCAGCTCACTTTTGCTCCTAAAAGTGCTCTTTGGTACATGTTTTTTCCTTCAAGAGAGAGTTTAAGCATATGTTTGGGCTCCCTGTGGACACTTTGGCATGCATTTTGGCTCCCAATAAGGGCCCTTCAGCCAATGTTTGGCTCCCAGGACAGGACAGTTTATCATCATCATAATATTTTTACCAGCCAAAGGGGAAGATTAGTGTTATTTGCCAACTAGAATGAGACTTTAGTGTGTGTTTTGGCTCCCAAGAAGTCACAAGTTTGGCACCAAGGATGGCTTTTTTGTGTATTTTTGCTCCCATGAGAACACTTTACTGCGTGTTTTTCAACAATTGGGCCATGAGAGGAGAAGACAACCCCCCCCCCTGTGCACACCACTGGTTATAACAGAGAAGATTCTTAATAGATACGTCAATAAACTGCATGAGCTGTAGAAACACAGAAACAGACACTGAAGGTTCATCGAGGGAGAAAACAGGTGAGGACAAGAGGCTCAAAAGGAGTCAGAAAAAGTGTATCACATGACTCAACTGCTCGTAATCGTCATGCTCGTACCCTTATTTCTGTCTTTCACAGAGAGAGGGAAGGGAAGGAGGACGGGAAGGGACTCACCGGCCACAGAGTTGGGGCGGGGCATGAGGTACAGAGGGATGGAGTGGGCAGAGTGGGAGGACATGCTCTCCAGGTTGCGTTCAGGGATTTTGTTGAGGCTGTACGTGGAGGCGGTCATGTTTTCGTCCACCCTGTACAGGAACGAGTCCATGCCTGATTTCTGAGACTGCCACAGCTTCAGGTTTCCCCGGGATCCCTCGCCGTATTTGCCGCCTCGCTCCATGTTCTCGGAATAGCTGGTCAGTGTGGCTGCGAAGAAAAACACAACACTTACAACCAGTGTCACGCCCTCCTTTACCCCCAATCATCCTTCAGCTCCTCCATTCTTCCCCTGAATCGACCTTTGATATGTTGATGTAACATTTTCCTCACCGAAGTGCAGGTGTTGGAAATAGTTGCCAGGGAACCAGTTTGGCACAAGTTTTGACTCACGCACAAACGCCTCACTACAGCGAGCGTTTCATCTCTGGGGCTCGATGGTTAACAACGCAGGAATGACACAGTTGATGTCAACATGACATCCTCACCTGAATCATCCATCAGTGGGAGTACAGGCTGCCTCTGACTGCATGAACCACCATGTTCAGGTGGAGGTTTTAGAAACAAATACTCGGATTATCAAATCTGAGGAACAGAGGATCAAAGCTACATCTTCAAGTAAGACGGATCTCTTTGCAACCAAAATGGAAGCAGGAAAACCCACTGAATGAGCTTTTACACTCACAAATCAGATCAATTAGGAGCAAATGAAACATCAAATACAGTTAAATATTTCAATGACATCGCTGGTATTTCTATATTTTTTCTTATACAATTCCTACAGTAGAACAATAGTGATGCCTTGACTCACGAGTGTCTTAAGTAACAAGTTTTTCAAGATTCGAGCCATCACTTGGTCAATTTTTTGCTTTGAGTTGAGAGATTGGTTAGCTCACAATGGCAGCCTTTATGTGGGAAACTTTCAAACTTTATTCAAAAGAAACACAAAGAAAAAGTTGCAACTGGGCGTGTGACAGCGCTATTTATAAAGTTTGCCTGACTAATTTTAGAAACTCTCTGAAAGGAAGGATGAAACAGACTCATTGAACAGGTTTTTATGGAAAACACCTGTAGATGAAAGTGAGTAAAGCATCAGCATCTTCATGTTTTCTGATCTCCAAGTTAAAGCTGAGCATTACAACTAATAACACCAGTTTATTGCAGTACATTCTGTTGTATTGTGTTCCTATACAATATTCTTTATTTTTAGGTATATGTTTCTTATTTAAGTAACCGTGAGGATTTTCTAGGGAAGACTAGTGTTCAAGTTATTGTTAAAGACTCTGCTTCCCATAAGCCATTGCTCCCCACTGTCATGATGAACCAAGACATGTTCAATTGAAGGAGACTGGATATTCTTTTTGACAATAATTTCTTTGTTCAGACAACTTTTTACTGGCTACGACATGATGATGTAATGTATTTATCAACATTTAACATGTAACCTGGATCTTTATTTTATTGAAAGACTGTGTTTTCGCCTTTAGCTCGTGCTCTATCACTCTCCTGTTAAGCTTTCTTCTGCTGTTTTGTCCCTTTTCTGTCAGACAACTCAGCTCTTTTTTACCGCTACTACTAAATAGATCACAGAAATCATTTTCAGTAGAAGAAAAAAGTCCAGTCTGACCTGGTTGGGAAGCTGAGAAATAGCATTTAGAAATAACCTATTTGGGCGCTGACAGTCTCATTTAAAGTTGGGGATTATAATCAGACGGATCTAGAAATCTTTTTCAAGATCATTTAGAAAGTTCTCACAGTCCCTGAAAAAATATGTAACAAAAAAAAGCATTGTTCATTTCAATATGAAAAATCTTTCATGCCAAATGCCCTTCGTATTCTTAACTCAACAAAGTGACCAATCCACAGATAACGTTATGAACTGCAACATCTTCTTTTCTTTTTTTTTTCTTTTTTTTTTCTTTTTACCCTCCATGTGCCACTTGACTTCTACTATGTCAATGTTATCGTGTCTGTATTTTTAGAGCTGTCTATTTCTATATGTACGGTGGATAATAAAAATTCATTCTGTTCTATTTCAATGGGGAAAACTGATTTTACATCTAACTTATTCAAGTTTTGAACGACTTAAACTTGTAAGCCAAGGCACCACTTTGCTTTTAAATGCAGAGAAAAATGTGCTGTGTCGCCATAAACTTTCACTTTTGTTAAAACTGATCTGTCACTGATCTACACCAACATTCAGTGTGACATGTCCTTTCAGTAAGATTGACCCCAGACACGTACTTTAATCCACGTCAATCCATATAAACCGTATAAAGTTCATGCTGGCATTTCTCAGAGAGAGACGATAAACCTGTGATTGTTTTTATACTTTCCTTTGAGGAAATATTGAATGATGGAGCTTTGCGTTTGTTTTGACTCCTCTCTAAATCTGTGTGCAGTTCTCACCGATAATCCCGCTGTCCCTGCTCTCCAGAGTTGAAGTTGGACTGGTGACAGAACCGTAGGCACAGTCCTTATTTCCAGCCTGGCCTGGCATGGCAGGGGGGAGGGTGGAGCAGGGGCTGCCTGCAGGGGGTGAGGCAGTGCTGCTGGTCAGGGTGGAGCACGGACTTATCCTCTGGTTCTGGCCCTGAGGTGCACACACACACACACACACACACACACACACACACACAGACATAAACACACACATTTCAAAAGCTTAGTTTGGCTCCAGCAGCTCAATTAGCACACACAGGTAGAAATGGCAAAGTGCAGTGTTTGAATTTCAATAACTGAGTCACATACATGCCGGGAAATGTCACTCCAATATTACTGTTTTCGAGAGCTGAGCCCCCTGCTGCCTTTCAAAGCCTCCCACATGCACACAAACACATATCATAATCATTGGTAGCATTTTCCTAAATTTCACGTCTGAAAGAGCCTCACGAGTACAACGATGATCCAGCTTTTGAGAAAACAATTCAGTCGTGTGATGTTGTGTGTATATTTGTTTCTAAAATGTCAGTAAAACCCACAAAATGCAACAAATGTACCATACTGCACAGTTTTACAACAGCTGAGGAGTTTAGCAAGAAAAACACAAACACTGAAGAGTCTGCAAACATATCAGGGATGTAAGGCGGAACGACTAAATCCAGGAAAACAATCATTTCCGTTTGTAGAAACTAAAGGGAGCGGCATCCTCTGAATCTGATTCTGTACAGTCACATGGTGAAAGTGTTGTTGTTTTTCCTGAACGTGTGGGGAAGTGGACACAGAAAGGGTCTGTGCTTGAAAGTTTCAAAGCTCAGCATCGCAAATGCAAAAACGCCCTCAGCGTCAGCTCTTTGTTTGTCACTGTGCTGACGGCACTCTGAAAATTACCATTGCAAGAGAAATTAAGTAGTGAAAAGTGGCAAAAACAGCAAGAAATAGCATTAAAAGTCAATTTAATGTGGCAAAACTTGTCAAAAAGCAGCGAAAAATAGTTGATAAGGAGCAACAACTGGGAGGAAACTTGGGAAATGGTCAGAAAGTTGCAAAACTATCCTGCTTTTTATCGATCTCATTTTACATTCTAATTTTATGAGACAGTTAATTTTAGAGTTTTCGTTATCTGCAAGCCATTATCATCAACTTGTGAAGAAATAAAGGCTTGAAATAATTCACTCTATGTACAATGAGTCTATATAATAACAGATTAAAAAAATTGTATATCCGCACTGCAAAAAGTTATATCTAAGCAAGTGTTTATGTCTTATTTTTAGTTAAAAATGTCTTTTTACTTTTGATATGAGCCAAATTCAACTGGCAGGTCCAAAAATGTGACTTATGTCAAGATATATAAGGAGAAAAATGATGTTTGAATTGCTTGTACTGAGAGCAAAAGAATCTGCCAATGAGTAAGAAAGATTTGCCTGTCAAGTTCCTTGAAATGAGACTGATGTCTGCATACAAAAATTCCTTTTCTTACCCCATTGGTTAATTTATTTTCCTCAACTCAAGCAATTCTGATATCATTCATGTCTTTAAGTAACTTGCAATGAGACATTTTTCTGGTAAATATGGCTCATATTAAATCTGAAATGACATTATTTCTAAAATTAAGATTTCAGTTTTTGCGGTGTGTATATGCAAACAGAGTTTCTGTGGTGGACTTTTTCTCTTTTTAACAAAATTCCCACTTTTCTCCCTGATGTTTGTGTTTTTCTTACCACAAATAAGAATAGCCCCTTCAACACAATATAAGATGCAATTAAATTATGTTTGCTAATCTTTCCGCCCTAGTAGACCCAGGCTCTAACACCACTTTAACTCGTTTCAGTAAAGGTTGAGTTCAACAAACAGGATTTGCTCTAGATGTTAAGTCAAAGACAGAACAAAGTATCTTCCCCTCACTGTCAGACTTTATTCTTTTCCTCCTCCTGAATACCAAAATCATAATTTAGCATAACAGACAAAAATACCTCTGTTCCCATACACTCATTGAATACAAATTCCAGTCTTTTGCATTGTTTTGGCACCCTGCAGTGACCCTCCCCTGCAGCAGCTCAGCCCGGTCGACAAGGAGACACAGGGGACAAAATAAAAACAATGCCGCGGCTGTAAACACCCACAGACGCACGCACCTAAATAATACATGCGTCCGTGCTGCATCCGGGTAAATGCAGAAGCAAGAGAAAAACAGGGATGTCAGGGGACTGAGCGGATGTATGAGACACCGGAAACACAAAAACACAAGGAGGTCGGGCTGAGGATGCGCTCAGGTCAACACTGGGGTGAAGACGTGGGGAGAAGGAGGAGAGAAGAAGTGCTTAAGGCTGGATCTAGTTTCAGTGGATCTACAGGAGGAATACTGAACAGTTTCACCTTACTAACATCCACACATGCAAGAGATAAGTTCATCATTGATAATCTGTCAATTACATGTTCACAGCCTCAGGAAGCTGGAGTACAGGATGGATCAGAGACCAATTAACAGATATGTTGTTTATATTTCATATAACAGGTACCAATGTGTTTCTCTTTGGGGCAAACAGACTTTATGTTAATTGAAAAGGATGTCCTTCAAGGTTCAAGTATCTTTATCAATGACCTGCTAAAAGCTTGTTTTGATTGTTAAATACATCTCTGTGCTGATGATACAGTTATTTACACTGATGGAGCCAATATTTCTCAATTACAGTCAAATTTGGAGTCTAATTCTGATCACATGCAAAAATGTTTTTCACCCAACAAACTTCTCCTCAATAAGAAGACGTCATACCATCATATAATTTGGTACTACTCAGTAGAGATGTTCCAATACCATTTTATCCCTCCCATGCTTGTGCTGTAGGTATTGGCCGAAACAAGTATGCTATAAAAAATATCATACTGCGCTTGCATGACTGGGATATGATTATCATTGTGGTAGAGACTGGCACAGGTTAAAAATCTTTAGACATGAATAAATACAGGCCATACAGCCATTTATTTCAACATTTAGTTTTAAATATAACAGTATAGTGGAATCTAGCGTGAAATATTGTCACAGGTTGCAGCACGATGTTACTGTTTTAAGAGCGGCGAAGAAGACTGTGTCAGAGTTTAACAGAGCTAAAATAAAGATTTCTAATTTAATAAATTATGTGGTAATGGATCGGTGCCTGGACTCCAGTATTCGCTGATACCGATACCAGCATTTTGGCAATATCAGAGCAATTTCCGATACTGGTATTGGAATCGGAACAACTCTACTCGTCAGAAACTTTTACATTCTGATAAACTGTCCGTTCCTATTCCGATGGTACCCATCTTGAAGTAGCAGACTGTTAAAAAATCTTGGTGCCTTGTCTGATTCACGTCTAACCTTTAAGTCACATATTGACTCAGTTATCAAGAAAATAAATTGCAGTTTTTGTTCAATAAATTGCTTCAACCCCCAGATAAGGAAAAAGATTGTCACACATGTTAATTCTTCCAATACTTGATTATGCAGATATTGCATCATCGTCCAGTACAAAAGTCACTTTCAACAACCTTTGTAGATTTATTTTAAGATATCCATACAGAATACATCATTGCTTTAGAAGGCAGTTTCATTATCTGCTGTTTATTTTCAAATGTATTTATTATAATTATCCTCCAAACCTGAGAGATTATTTGACCCCCTATAGTTCACAGCATTAGCTTTTTTTTTCCTTCCAAAAATCTAGACGGACATTAGTTGATTTTCCTTTAAATTTAAAGCAACATTCAACTGGAATACTTTGCCTATTTTCTAAAATCTATCTCCCTGTTTACTCACTTACAAAAACCCTGACAAACGACTAACGATATAATGGATACGTGGTGAACTGTAGATGAATTAAATCTTACTGACAATGAATATATGTACTTATAATGATGATGGGTGTATAACATAAAACATGATGTGTATATATTACCATTCATTACCACTTAATTTAAATGATCTGGGGGATAAGGAATGGTCAGGCCAAGAGGATTTTGGGTAGATGTCATTGTCTACGTTATCTATTCCTCAAATACTTATATTAATAAATATAAGGGAATTTGAAATGCTCTTGAAAGCCAAAGCACAAGGACTCAGAGTGTCGTTGTTTTGTGCAGGTTATGAAAAATGCTCTGGTAAACAAACTCAGGAGTGAAAGATAATCAGATACTTGTGAGCACAGCATGTAAACAGCAAACTAAAGCACAAAAACAAGTGAATCCAAGCCCAGTTATATTAAAACATCCTGTAGAGCTAAAACATCGGAGTGTTTGTGGACCTGTTAGGTGTCAGTAAATGTTCCCTCCATAGTAGAACGGCTTTGCTCTGAGGCTGAATAACACAATGTGACATCTACACACTTGTCAACACATTGTCCAGTAGAGTACATGGCCTCTAACCTGTGTTAAGAGTGTTTGTAAAGTGTGTGTGTGTGTGTGTGTGTGTGAGTGAGTAATGATTTGTCAGACACTCTCTCAGTCCCCTCTCTCCACACATGGGACAGCTAAAGCGTTCATGTTTATCGCAGCCTGACCCTCACACAAACAAACAAACACACAAAGGGATAAACCTTCAAATCTCTGCACACACACAATCACACGGCGACACCGGCGCTCTATCTGCGGGGCTAATGAACCTCGCCCTGTGTGGGTCTGACCTCAAACGGCGGACGAGGATTGGATTGAACTCCGAGCGGGGCGTCTATTCAGGGAGCGAGAGCACGAGAGTGTGGAAGGCAATTAACGCCATGCTCTGCCAGTTAAGGTCACCTTGTTCTGTCAGCTGTGAGGCCCGGCCGCTCAGACACCAGCTACTGTAGGAATTTAAACAAATGTCAGGAGGAGGGCGGTTAATAGGCCCCTCACATGAAGCTGAGAGAGGGCTCATTTTGTCTGTAATGGAAGATTTATCTCTTATTATTCATTGTTTGATGTGGCTTCAATTTTCTCTTTCTGATTCTTGTGAAGTGATGTTTTTAGAGTTCTGTATTGATAAAGTTTTACCATTTGCTTTTTTACAAACAGGATTAAGCATCGTATGAGGGGCCGTACAAGACTTAATTCATTCTCATCCTCTCATACACATACATTCTCCTTTCGCACACATACATTCTCCTTTCACACACATATATTTTAATTCTCACGCACACACACATTCTACTTTCACATACATATATTTTCACTCATGTACACACATACATTCTCCATTAACACACACACATTCTCCTTTCACATTCATACATTCTCCTAAATCAATAGACATCTATGTGTATGTACAAAGACAATATATGCATATAAGTGAAGAATGTATGTGTGTGTGAGGAGAATGTATGTGTGTGTGAGGAGAATGTATGAGTGTGCGAGAAAGAATAGTGGAAAAGGAAGTCCATCGCTTCATGCGCACTGATTGGCTGAAAAGCTCAAGTGGGCGGGTCACGTTCAGGTTAGGGTTACCATGGAAGGTGGAGAGGAGTCCCCGAGCGTTTCAGCAAAACTTGATGTAAATATGATTTTTTTCAACATTCTAACTCTCTTTCATCCATTTTAACACTGAATAATTTACAGTTAATAAGCTTTTTCACCCTCAAATGTTTGTCTATAACTTTTTTTTTTTAATTTATATATGTTTGGAAAAAAGATTGAAAACATTTTTTAGGTCCTAGGAAGAATAAAAATATCCTGACACAGGCTGATATGAATTTCCACCACATGAACCACTGAATTTAGGGGTAAATAACTTTTAAATAGGTGTCCACGGGGTTAAAGCTCCAGTGAGGAAGTTTTATACTTAAAACTAATGTGTCTGTGTGATCCACTAAAGCAAACTAGACCTTTAGGAAGATACTCAATAACTCCTGTAGTGAAATAAATGCCTAAAACTGCTGTAACAGAGGACGTCTCTGCAAACTGATTTACTGCAAAAAGCAGAAACAGACTTAATATTTCCAGTGGGTGATCTCTTTGACAGCTCAAAGGTTACAGGATGTGATTTTTTTAGGTAAAATAGCCGGAGCATATCTTTACATTTTTACAGGCTGTAAAACAGGCCTGGACCCCGGGCCGTAGTTTGGACATCCCTGCTTTAGACCATTGTATGCTTTCACAAACCAAATTATTTAATATTTAGGTCTACATGTATATGACCAGGCTAATTAATTCCTTAAATTTTGCAGCCCAACATAAACTTTGTGAAAACAGCTGTTTTAAATGCTGCTCTGATTGCTCTTTAGGGGCTAAATTGGTTCGGGAGATCTCGAACTCAAATGCTTGACACATGAAAGGAAAGAGTTAAAAATCCACAAAGAAGAGCTGAAAACTAATGGATTATTTGGCTGATTCTGTTCCAGTTCTGATGAGAAACATAATGAATTTTAGCAGCAACAGCCTGAAAATATCCGGATTAGACGAGATCAAAAGCAAATTAGAAAAATACCCACTTCAGCCCACCCACCCTCCGCAGCACCTGGAGGCAGTCCTTATCATGCTTGATGGTAAATGAATCAAACAAACTGCACCAGGAGAGCAGTATTTGGGGCAGATATCGACAATAATAAGTTTGTACTGTGTTCACGATGCAGCAGGGTGCTAGTATGAGTCACGTCTCTAAAAAGAGCCGCTTGAATAAACCTCTCTCAATTTATACACCCCCACTGCTACAGCAGCGCTCACATCAAGCACAGGCAGTCCATCAGTCTAATCGTTTATCCACACTGCTTTAGTGCAAACCCGTACCTGGACCTGATTTGAATTTAGCAACAGGTTTCACCCCCCCCCCCCCCCTCTTTCTCCCCCCGTTCACTGTTTCTCCTCTCGCTCTCTGCTGCTAATGTTTTCTTCCCTCAATTTGGGGAATTCAGACCTGTCACATCAGGTTTAGGTAGAGAAACCAGGGCATCTGCTGCAGAGCTCAGAGAAGGCCAGTTGTGCCAGGAGCTGTTTGTTGCACAACAGCCAAAGTCACGATTTGAGAGGTTACAACACAGAAAAGTGAGCCCAGCCTCCTGCACGTCAACTGAAAAAAATCCTTCTATCAACGAGTAAACTCTAAAGCAAGCTGGAGGAGAAATAATTAGGAGACTTTGTTTTACAAAAATCTAATTAGACGGGTGGATATCTGATGCTTGATGGAGAGGCGCTGATATATTCTGTTGTTTCTGAGGGCAATTTACAGAGAAGTCTTTTGATCTGGGTATCCAAAGATCTGCCAGAAAAAAACAGCACAAACAAGGAAATTATGAAGATAAGAGTCAAAACAGATCCAATCAGGCGACGGCGTGTTAGCTCATGTTCCAAAGCATGATCTCTTACAAACCACATGTGACAGAAACATATTCAGTAGACGACAATTAGATTAAGATAAAACACAACAACGACAAGGGTGAGTATAAGAAGCTCGTCCAATTTATCTAAAGACAGCCGAGTGTGTTTTTGTGATGACATCATTGGCGCTCCAGCTCCCAAAACACACGGCTCCATGTAATTTGTAAATGGTGCATTTGAGAGCAGATCCAGCTCATTGTTCGGTTCATTACCTGTCTCGCCTCGGGTTCCTCCATGCTGTACTGGGTACCGGCCGGCCCCTCGCTCACTTTGTCTCCCAGAAGGAAACCCAGGCGCGTCATCAATGTGTTGGCTGCCTCATCCACCGACGGAGGGGGGCCCAGCTCCTGGCTTGACTCCCCTGCAGAGGCAGGAGGTGGAGGGGAGGGGGTGGGGAGATGACATGAGAGAGAAAGAGAGAGAGAGAGAGAATGAGTGTTAGTGGTGGGAAGAAACGGAAGAGAAACTTGGTCACTCACTCAGTGTAAAAAAAGGTTTTTGAAAAGCTGCTAACCGCCTCCTCTGTACCTGGAAAACACACGGTACATCTCGGCTCGCTTTGCATAAACCACAGCAGAAACAACACACCCGGATACAGGAGGCACAGCAGCACCTGCACCCAGGACGAGAAGCTCCCTACCCGAGTTCCCCCGCAGCTCCGAGCTGAGCATTACCGGCACATTCCTCCACTGCCGGACGTCTTTGTTGAGGTGTCTTCTTACATAAACTCCAAAATCCCCACTGCCACAAGTTCAACAATCCTCACAGTGTTTACAAAACCCCTCTCCAGTCCACGCTGACTGACAAAAGCCTCCACTCCTTCCTTCCTTCCTTCCGCAATGCTCATCAGTGCCGGAGCTCTCGTGACGTAGTGAAATACGCCCTTCACCTGTGTGTGTGTGTGTGTGTGTGTGTGTGTGTGAGTGTGAGTGTGAGAGTGTGTCAGAGAGAGAGAGAGAGGGAGGGAGAGAGACGGTGTGTTGATGTGGGTGTGTAACCACCTCTCTATCCTGTTTATACAGACTCAGAAGGGAGAAAAGAAAACACCAGG
The DNA here is from genome assembly GCA_008086565.1 of Thalassoma bifasciatum. Classification (NCBI taxonomy): domain Eukaryota; kingdom Metazoa; phylum Chordata; class Actinopteri; order Labriformes; family Labridae; genus Thalassoma; species Thalassoma bifasciatum. The sequence continues at coordinate 99,981 of RPOG01001616.1, read as the reverse complement.
GTGGTGAGGCTGCGTGATGATCAGATGATCGCACTGAAACACACACACACACACACACACACACACATAAACACACACACACACACATACACACACACTATTTGAGCTGTGAGATCTCAGTTGCAACAGGACCTAAAACAAAATCCCTTAATGACCTCATCTCTTGCCCTGTTGCCTGGTTACTCTCCATCCATAACAAACCCTCGCTGCTGCTTTTTCAATAACACATGGCTGAGTTGTGCCCTGGAGGTGCATACTATATCAGCTTCACCAGCATTTTATTTACCGGAGTGTCACACTCTTTTTCTAATTACTCACTCAACGGAAAAGACTCGCTCTCGCCTGACTGGGAGCAGCTGTTTCTGGACGTATGAGGCTGCGAAGTGGTCCGAACATTGGTGACATTGAAGACAACAGCAGGAGATAGCTGGAGTTTAAATAAACAGCAGATAGCGGCAGGGCCAGTTTTCTCCCGTCTCCTCAACCCCCGCTTGTTTTCCTGCCGCGCAGGTCGAACCGGACTGGCAGGTAGCTGCGCTAAGTCCTGACTTGACGACCATTAGACAGTCACAGGAGCTCTCAGAAGACAGGCAGCTTGTCTCTCTCTCTTTCTATCTCTCAAAGACGTATGGACAGACAGGCAATCTAAACCTTCTACAACTGGCTCATGGAAGGGACAGCCAGGGCGCTGTCAGGAACCTCATTAGATTGAGTCAGAGTCTCTGTGAGCGAGTAAAGAACACCTTCTTTCTGAGGGTGGGAGAAAAACCTTTGAAGCACATGGGGATGACATGTTGCCAGGCTGGAGAAAAAACAGGCAGTAATGAGGTAATCATGGCTCACATTAGAGCCCAGAACAGCTAATTAAGATGAGTTTCTATGAGATGGATGTAGAAACTAAGTAAAGCAGCTGGATTCACTTCCTATAAAGGCCTCCAAGGTCACTGAATCCCTGCGTGTCCCTCGAGGACGGATGCAGTAATGGAGCAGATGCACAGAGCGCTCGCTTCTTCTTACAGCTAATATCACGAGGGACCAGGAGCCATCAGTGGAGGAAAAGCACAAATCACAGCTGAGCTTATGCATGTATTGTGTATTCTGTGTGTGCTCGCTGCAGCGTGTGAGGACATGGAGACAGTGAAGGCTTCCCAGTTGACAGACTGGTAGTAGTAAGCAGTGAATGCATTAGCACTGATTAGTCAAATGCTCCTGAGGGGTTTGCAGGCGTGACCGTGATCAAACAGGGCCCCGTCTCTCTCTCTATCTCTGCATCTGTGCTAGTGTTTTTCACGGTCTGCTCACAAGATTGGACCGCATATCTTTTTTTGAAGCCAGGAACAGGAATCAGAATCAGAACTTGACTTATTAAACAGAACTGGTACCCAGCGTTGCCTCCTGCTGGCGGGGGAATTAAGATACTTCACAGTGTAATCATTTAGCACAGCATCTCTTATCATTTTTATGCTGATGCCTGCCAGATTTATTTACCTATCTCCAAGAGCACCAGACACCTCCTGCCACCCTTTTTGAATTCCCTAGATGATTTCGAGGCCAACTTTTAATCACACACTCCTCTAAAGAGAGTTTCCCTCATTGGCCAAATGACCTTATGGAGATATTTATTAAATCTGTGAACAGGCTGAGCAGACGCACAGTGGCTCACAGAGTTTGTCCACCTCCTGTGTTTTGCCTTTTTGTATATCATTACAATCTTTTGAGATGTTTATCAACAAAAAGTGATGTTAAGAGGCATTTCCAGAACAAGCACAATGCATTTTGGGTGATCAAAAAATCCAAACTTAGAGCTGAAAAACAAACTTTGAGTTCGTTCTGACTAAAGACAAAGCTGAACAAAGCACAGATCTGAAAGCTGCTGCCTTTAACCCTGAAAGTGTTAAATAAAGCACCTTATGTGATATTAACTACAAGCAAAGTGTCAGATTGTGCAAATCCCTGCTCACGCTGCACGTCACTTTGCCCGACCCTGATAGCAGCAGGTGAGATTACGGAGCATTAACAAGGAGAAATAATGTGAGAGTTGTTGCATGTAATGTGGCAAAATATATAAAAAGAAGCTCATTTGGATCTATTAGAAACCTGATTAGTGTAAAACGGCAACAGTCATTAAATCAGGCTCTATATGAAAAGTTAAACTGTTCAAATCCATAAAGTATTTCGACCAAGTCATGCACGCATTACATTTTTTTTTCCCGATTGGACTACTGTAATGCACATTATACCAACAATTCACATGATGCACTTTCATGCTTTCAGTTAGTCCAGAACTCTGCAGCACAACTTTTATCATTAACCATAAAAACAGGAACATATTACTCAAATTTTTAAGTCTTTGCACTGGTTTCCTGTTAATTTTAGAAAAGATGAGACTTCAAACCAGCAGAGAGCTGTTTTCTGTGGTTGGTCTTAACTCTTGGACAATCTATCCCATAATATCCAAACAGCCCTCACAGTGGAATGTTTTAAGACTCATCTTCAGACCCATTTCTATTCTTTAGCTTCTAACATTCTGTGAGTTGTGCTGTCCTGTGTCTTTTGTATTACTTTCTATTGTTTCTAGTATTCATACTTGAGTATATTTTCTTAGTGTTAGTGGTTTTTGGTTCCAGATTTGTTTTGTTTTTAACTGATGTTTTGTGGAGCACTTTGGCAACATTCAGTCTATAAAACGTGCAATATGAACAAAGTGGATTGGATTAAACCTAAAAGTTCTGACAAAAACCCTCAGTCCATACTTTGTTTGTCATACTCCTGCCTCTCTGTTCCTCTTTTTCAGTCACTCCTCACTCGTGTGTTGCAGCCAGCTGTTGCAGGGGTGAGCGGTTTGTCTGCGTCTCTTTTGATGTGGGAGCCAAATCTCTAATCTGTTCATCCACGATAAGTCCCTCAGCTGAGCAAACACAGTCCAACATATGGTAAACATGCAGCTGTGTATAAAAACGTACGTCCTTCTGAAGCAAAAGCATAAAAAATCGATATCATGTTTATCAGCCTCCTCTAAGTGATGCTAATGAGCTGCGATCACAGGGGAATCATTCCACAACACCTTAATGTATGTTGTAGATGTGTTTCTGTTTATAGCACCACCTTTGTTCTAAAAATAACATCCTGGATCACAGTGACGCCTCTGAAGAAACACATCTAAAGAGGAACACGACAGCGGCGCAAAGACGAGTCCTTCACAACACCTTAATGATAAAATCTGAACAAGAGAAAAGAAACCCAGGCTTAAAACACACCTCTTACACACTAAACACAAACACGCACACTCCTCTCCGTCGGATTCCTGAGCTGAGAAGGAGACAGATGGTTGCCATAGCAACTATCTTTGCGCACAGCCAGGAATGTGTTTCTGTGCAAGCGCATCTGTTTCCCCGCGGCCGTCCGCTGAGCAGCCTGAGAGGAGACGGAGAGGGGAGCATGTGTGCAGCAGGCGGGGGACTGGACAGGACCGGACAGGAGGCGGCATTCATGGGCCGTGGCTGCAGGTGAGATAACACACGGCTCCTGTTTCAACCAATACCTGTCCACTTTACCTCCAGCTTCAGCAGAGACAACCTCCCGTTACTATCACCGTCTGGGATCCAAAGTGACCCAGGAGTGTTTTTTTAGACGCATGTGAAGAAAATGTGACAAATGTTATCAAAAGTGGAAATGAATCCACACAACAAACAAGGTGGATTCAGACTTATTTCAAGATAAACACATAAGGGCAAATCTATCTCGGACTAGGAAGCTAATCAAGAGATCAGAGGAGTGAATTTCACATTCCTCATGTGCATCGCAGCGATCTTATCCACACAAAAACATTTAGAAGTTCTGTAAATGAAAGCATGCTCAGTATCAGTACAGTAGGTCTGAAGATAAAAGCTCCACATTTAGAGGCCGGAGTTTTCCTCCAGCTTCACTGAATGATGATTATGAACAATATTGTGTCCTTGGATACATTTAGAAATGTGATAGAAAAGTTATTATGTTTGGCAATTTGTTAGAAAATGTAGTAAAAATACACCTGATTAATCCCTACATGAAAAGTGTGCTGAAAACTTAGGTATGAATGGAAGTGCAGTTCCTTGAGTGTCCACAAGAGGCCTGACCCAAATTTGATGAAACCTTATGAGAGTCTTTCTCATGGTTTTAATTGAGTTCCCCACGCTGAGCTTTTAGTTAAGTAGCCATGGATGTTGTGTAGGGATGGGAATTAATATGTTTGTATTGATGCCAATGCCCCTGTTATCAATCTGATTCTTCATTGATACCCCCTTTGAATTTTCTGTGTACAAAAAGTGCTTTCCAGGTTTTTTGTATAAACATTTTAATGAGTTTATGTGTAAATAAATATGAAGTTGGTCAATGAATCTGGTCAATAACTCTAGACATGATTGAATAGAAGTAAAAATCTTTGCACAAGGTCACTGGATTGTAGATTTTTGGATGCAAATAAATGAAAATCATATGTCAAGTGACGTCAATGTATTGTTTTGTTCTATTTCATTGACTGAAGTAGGCCACCTGACAGGGTTTTCAGTTTTTTGGAACCTTGTGCTTGCCATAGTTGTGCTGAAGTCAGCTATTAGTTTGCACGTTCTGTTTGGAAAACATTCACCAGTTAGTATTTTCACATTTAGAGGGTTCAGTATTGTTTACAAAGAGTAATTGAGATATGCTTCTTCGACGAAAGATAAAATTCTGCTTTAAAGCTGAAGACATGCGGTATGTATGCTAACTGCTAGCATATCAATGTAATTCTCCGTACACCTTAGCATCAAGCTAGTGTTATATTTTCTATATCATTTCTGGTACATTAGGAGATGTATAACATGTTGGAAGTATCGAATATAAATCTCTTGTGAGAGAGTAATGTACATTTCTTTGTCTGTTCAGTTTTACAGCTTCTCAAGAAAAAATTCAAGCAGGAAATCCTAAATCAGAGTTTTGTTGAGAATCTGTTATTAATCTGCTGAACTGAGCTGGCTGGGTCAGAAAAGTCAACATCAGGTTCATCCACTAATGTAAATAATTGATGAGGGAATTGTGAAGCAAAATGGCCAATAATTTTAATGGATTGAATCTTTGGTTGCTGATTCTTAACAGGAACCAGTTCCCGATACCTGTCACTAATGATGTGACCCCCTCAGCGCTCAACCTGAGTCTGTAGACGATAAGAAAGATGAGCTATGACATCATTAGAAAGACTAACTGATGGTCGTCTGTCCACCTGTGAGGCTCCAGTCCCCCTCAACTCTGAAAACCCATAACAGCTCCCCAGCTCAGGTTTGTTATCACCTCTTTTCCTGCCTCAACTGTGCTTCAAATTTCCATCTTAACACTGACATGTCACATCTGCAGGAGCTTTTAGCAGCTCATCACGGCTGATAGCTTATTCCACAGTCGATTTCACAGGTTTGATGCAAAATGAAGGCAGGTTTGGCAGGTTTTCATGCATGAGATTCAAAAACAAACCAGGTATTAAAACCTTTCCACAGCTCCAAGATACTTTCTGAGCTTACACAGACTAAAAGAAACACAATTCAAGGTTTACTCTAGTATGTTTATCGAGATGGATCACCTACTTAGAGCTCCCAATGAGCAGAGACTCAGCAGAAGAGGCTGACAGACGGAGAAGGCTGGTAGCACCCTGTCGACCATTTTCCTCTAAGATAAAACTGTTAAAGCCTCATATCTTTCATCTATCCCTCTCATGTCTTCATCCAAGCCATTTCAGAGGCTCCACAAAACCACCAGAGGTTGAGTCAACAAGATACGTAAGAAAGCCAGCGCCGTGATTCTCTGTGGCAACAGGAAGAGGAGAGGCGAGATGAGTAAGCAGATATACGAGCACCAAATCTCAGCAGGGCACTATCCTCGAGTGACCCGCTTTACTGTCCTGCTCCAGCAAGCGAGGAGAGGGGGAGAGAGGGGGAGAGAGGGGAGAAGATAAACAGAGGGGTTGAGGTAAATCTGGACCGTCCGCCGGATTAACCGAGCAACCCCCGACTGAGAAGTTGACGGAAAACAGAGGCGGCACCTGCGCGAGGCGGCTCCGGAGCAGCAGAGCAGAGCGGAGCGGTGTGACAAAGCAGCAGCAGCAAGGGAGGATTAGAGGAGCAGAGAGGAGAGGAGAGAGGGAGGAGGCGATGAGGATGGACTCTGTAGGCACCAGGAGAGCGATTCCAATAATCATCTCGGTTATGTCTTCAACTGGCACAACCGTAGTGTTCTTTCTTGCTGCATTTTAAGACAAAACCCAACATGCAAAATCAGGATGGAGTGAGGGATGAGCTGGCTGAACACTTACCCGGGCAGTATGTGTCCAGGTCTGGATTCTTGGCAGTGGTGGAGGTGTGTGTAGGGGAGCCAAGCTCTGATTGTGGAATGCGAGGGCTCTCCACAAACTTTGCTTTCCGCAGAGGGGCTGGGAGCAGAAAGCATACACACATATAGAGAAGGAAGACACAGAAACACACACACACACACACAGACACAGACGTACACACAGGACAGGGAGATGGAAGAGGACAAGAAAGAGAGAAGTGACAGGGACAGGAAAGAGAGGGAGGAAGACAGAGAGAGTATGAACTTCAAGAAACACTGATAAAATGAACAACAACCTCTTTCTATTTGCCTTGTGTTGGACAAAGCTAAAGCATGAGTAAACAAGCATTATGGGTAATCAAGTAGTCAACAGGGGTGAAACCAATTCAGCAGCAAAACCTCAACCGAGCTCTGAAATGTGAAAATAAAACCATATTTTCGTCATTTCGCTGGAACAAGATGGACTTTTTTTTTTTCTGTGAAACTGAAATGGAGCTTGTTGTGTCTATTTGTCCGGTGTCATAATCACACCAAGAATGCAAATGAGATCCATTTTTGGCCTGTTCTCGCGCCTGACGCAAGCACAAAGTCTGAGACATCAAACAAGTCTCTTCATCGAGAGCAATTCAGAGAGAGAAGGAGAAGGAGAGAGAGAGAGAGAGAAGGAGAGAGAGAGCGTTGAAAGCCGGGGGTGGTGGTTGTGACACGATCTTTTTCTAGGTTCTTGGTCACGCCACGGAGGGATTGTAAGCTCTGTTACCCACACCAGCTTATAGTACCATGTGTACTTAGATTGTGGCATCAGTTGCAGGTTGACTTAACACAAGAAACCACGATGCAAAGAATACACATCTCTCACACACACATGTACACACACACAGAGATTTCAGATCCTCTCAGTGCGTCCTTTAAAGCTTGTAGAGGACTTTATACAAAGATGTCTTGGTAAATTTTGTTTCCTTTGGGCGCTCTACGCTACAACGTCAACCTTTATATTCCCTCTGCTCCTCCCGTCTGTCATCTGCGAATCAAAACAGCAGAGAAAGGAAAGATTCTGGTCTCTAGAGATGAAACAAATTCCCAAAAGAAAAGTGAAATCAAAGACAACTCGCATACAGAGGGAGTTGAAGTTTACTTGACAACCTTTTCTTGGAATAAAAGTGCTGTAATTATCCAATCAGCATTGAGTATTTCACACAGTTTTCTTCTGATTGCACATAGAGTCATCAAGTATTTTTCACTCTACTCACTTTTTTAACTCGACAAAACCAAAATGTTGGTATTTATCAACTTGAAATTAAGTAATTTGCAACCTGATAAGTTGCTTTCAAGTGATTAGTTAGAAATTAATTCCCCCTTTTAAAGGAGATAATGTCAGACTAATGATGGTTTTTAGACTGAAAAGAGTCAAGAACTTCAAATCAGGCGACAACAAAATTATCCGTGCATTTTCTTCCACACGTGCTCTGACTCATCTGCTAGAATACAGTATAAAACGCATCATACTGTATTCTACAACTGTTAGCAGTGTTATTATGGGTGAGCGCACACGTCCAAAGCTATCTGGAGCAGCAGCAGAAACACGCTGCTGGAGCAGAGTGTGGGGTGAGCAGGCAGTCACGAGCAGCAGTTCAAACATATGTTCAAGCAACAATGAGCACAGAACAAGCACAGGCTTCTTACTGCAGCTCAATGAGGTTCATGTTACCGCTAATACCCGTGTAATGTGCCTGTGTGTGTGTGTGTGTGTGTGTGTGTGTGTGTGAGTGTGCAATGGGTGGAGATGTCTGTAGACTGTTTGTCTTAGTGAAGTCGGACAGAAATAGATCAAACTGCAGCAGCAGCAGTGCAGACTTTTCTCTTTGGGAAAATAACAATAAAGCAGCAGAGTCTTCAGTTTTTAAATTTCCATAAGCAGATTTCAACCCTTCAATCGCTTTCGGCTCTTTTATATTTAAAGCATCCATTTTACGGGATCTTTTTCCTCAAATACTGACAGTCTGAAGACTTTTTAAACAGCTTTGTGTTAAATAACAGTGGTGGAACTTCTCACTCCATAGGGGAGCATGTAATCCTTCATTTTTATCTCCACGAGATTTTCTACCACACTGACTCCTCTGTGAAGATTTTAGCTGCATATTAAATGCACTACGCTGACAAGCTTAGAGTGACAAAAAAAAAAAAATAGTAACACCAAGAGAAACTAAGTATAAGAGCCAAAATGGGACAAATTTATCAACCATAAATCAACCGTAAAAAGTTTGAAACCCTTAGTTTGGCTAATGCAAGGAAGTGAAAAAGCAAGAATATTCAGATCAAGTAAGAAGGGCAAAATCCTCTCAAGTATAGAAACCAAAGACTGTATATAGAATGGACAGTGTGGCTCCGCCTGTCACTGTTCTATGATTTTGAAGCAAAAAATCCGTTTCTCGAGCCGCCATTGTGCAGCCAGAGTCTGCGCAGTAGAGAATTTCCAGTGGAGCCAAGTAAAAAAGGGAAATAAAAAATATTTATTTTTTCTTCTTCAGAAGGTTTAGTCTCCTTTTGGCTCTCTTTCCCGAAGTTTCTTAAATCCCCGATAAAAACTACTCATGAACAGTATCGTAAAACAAAACTTATAACTCGGTTTTTAACGTCCAATAACTGATGAAAAACCAACTCCTCAGTAAAAAAAACACCTGAACACCATGCAGCCAAATTACATCATCAGACCACCTTAGCGTAAGGATGAGAGAAACATTTCTACCACATGCCGTAATTTTTTTAAGTTTTCCCAGCTCATATCTGGAATACACGGGGAGGCGGGGCTTATGACCTATACTGCAGCCAGACACCAGGGGGCGGGGCATCTGCTGGAGGCTTCGGTTTGAGCCAAATGTCATTACGTCCACCGATTATACAGTCTATGATAGACACCAGCGCTTATAAACAAAGGATAAAAAGACCTCAGATGTCACTTAAGCAGCACATTGTAGTTAAGCTGCCGCAGTGTCTTCCTGCTTCCCGCTGTGGAAAATATTCATGGAAATTCATCACTGCAGCCAGGACAAGGGGACCAATAAATGAAAAAGAGATAAACATTAGCATTCTTCGAGAAGATATTATGGACACAGCTTTTTGGTGTCTTTACTCTCAGTGTAATGACTCATCATTCACTGCTCGTCCCATGGTGCAACTTTTCCCAATTCACTGCAATCTGCTGTCAAGATTTGAGATATTCTGCTCACTAATGAACACACAGTCAAACAAACAAAAACTAAATCTCATTGGCAGAGGGAACAGAAAACTCTTCAGAGCTCTGTGTGTGTGTGCGTGCATGTGTGCGTGTGTGTGTGTGTGTAAAGTTGCCAGACACAGAATGTTCATATTGTGCTGGTATGGTTTGGAGAGGGCTCGTCTCATTGACCGCATCTAGGAAGAGAGCCAGCACAGATGCCACAGAGAGAAACCACAACTGACAGCCAGGAGAGAGGAGGAGAGGCTGGAGTTAACCACGACTGGATCCACCGCCGTGACAGCCACTCTGATGGAAGCGAACTCGACAAGCTTCAAACTCATACGGCACACAGGTAAAGGTGGAGTGAGGGGAGTTTTTGAGAGCTGTAAGTCAAAGTGACATTCAAAGTGAAGCAGTGATTGTATTCAACGACGATACTTCGCTGAATCAACATTTTATCTCACCTCAAGCTTCAGACATCTGAAGCCTCCACTCAAAGAAAGCGTCGCTCGTTTTAAGACACCGGGCAGGATCGACGCATCCACGGAGGATCTTTGTCTTTTTATGTAAATGTCTGAGAGGAGAGGAGAGCTTTGATCCCATGATTTTGATCAAAGAGAATTAAACACGTGGGAATATCGAGCCTGTGTTTCAGGAGTTAAAGGAAGAAACTCTCCATAAAGCAGCTTTTTTAAGACACCTTTAGAAAGTGCTCACGGATTTAAAGGTACAGTGCACGGAGATGTGAACATTTTCCATAAGATCTTCCACTTGTCAAGATTTAAGTTTCAAAAACTCCAGATTTGAAATCAGCAAAAATGGGTGAAAATTGAGATTAAACTTGGAAAATGGTCAGAAAGTAGCAAAAACTTTTCAGAGGCCTGACATGTTTAAAATATCTCATGAAATATTCTCATTTTCTGCAACCCTGAATGTTGAGTTTTCACTATCTGTAAGCCATAATCACAAACATCTCAAGAAATAGAGGCATGAAATAACTCACTTTATGTATAAAGAGTCCATATAATGTGCTTCCACTTTCTGAAATAAGCAACAAAAAATTATAACTTTTTTTGGTAACACTTTAGATTAGGGAACACAATATTCACCATTAACTAGGTGCTTATTAACATGCATATAAGTAGCTTACTAGCCCCTAATTAGTATTTATTAAGCAGTCATTAACCCCCTTATTCTACCTCTATTGCACCATGAATTCAGAGTTTTCCACATATTAACTCCTAATTATAACGTATTGACTACAAATTAATGAATATGTGTTCCCTAATCTAAAGTGTTACCCTTTTTTTTATTATATTCAAATTTTTGTGATGTACCAATACATGCAATCAGTTTCTTTTTCCTTTTTTTAAACAAAAATCCTACTTTTCTCCCTCATGTATGTTTTCTTTACTCAAAATGAGGATGACAAATGAGCAATTAATTTTAAATTTGCCATAGGAATCAAAGTAGCTCTTTTTCTTCAAGTTTTTTTAATTTATCTCTCATGTTGCTCTTTTTAATAAAGAGTGATTTAAGATCTGGAACCTAAACATAACAGCACATTAAACTGTAATTGCAATATAGGGCATAATGATCGCATTTAGATTACTTTTGCAAATGTTCAGCCTTTTTTCTGAGTGAACAAAACATTAATGTTCATCTACATTCAGGTGATTTACACATATTTAAACCTCTTTTTGATTATAACATCCCATTTTCGCCAAGAATCCTCTGCTAAATGCTTCACACTAAATGCTTAAAGTTGATTTTTACATTATTATCCGCACACCCATAATGTACAAAACTTCCAGAAGAGACAAAAAATTCCAGGAGTAGTCACTTGCCAAGAGTTAATTTAAAGGGAGTGGTTGGATTCGTCCAAAATTTTTGTGCTGGCGCAGCAAAAACTCAAAGTTAGAGCCAGCAGGTTGTGGTTGGATGACCTGAGAGTTTGCTCAGCTGAGTGAGGGTTTATTAGCTCCAAAGAGACGGCAGCAGCTGAGCGAGGAAGTGTCTCGAAGTGATTAGAAGAGTCTTAAAATCAATCTTAAACTTGACTGACAGCCAGCGCCCTGAGAATGAAACCAGAGTGATGTGAGGTTTCTCTGTAGCAGCCTGCTGCTTTCTGCGGTACATAATGTAATGTAATGTAATTTATTGTAATGGAAGATGTTCGACGTGCTGGGGAAGCGTTTCCCAAACCAATTTCCTCTCCATGAACATGTTACAAAAGATTTTCAAACGGAGCTTCTTCATGGTTTTGCTTATTTCACGTGCATCCTGAAGTAACAACAACATCCTTTTATGCATATAATTGACTTTGAATTAGTTTTTTATTCCCCGCCCTGTCTTATTGTGAGAAGTGGTTCTTGCACCTGCAGAGTCAAGCTTGCAACAGCTCGTCCCAAACTACAAAGGCAAAGAGACAGACTGAGCTTTCATGTTACCGAAGCATCCACAAAATAGGCTCCGATATTTTTCTGTGCATCTGTGGAGCTTTTGCATGCTGCTAAACACCGTGTGACAAAACAGTGTGCCAAGAGACTGAAGGAGAATATCAGTTTCTGGATGCTGAATGGGAGATTACCAGTTCCTTTGGCGCTTCTCTGCCTGGTCTCACCTCTATAGAACCGCGAAGTGAGCCTCTGTCTATTGGAGTAAATCCTCTCTATAGCAGCAGCTTCAGGAGACTAAATCCCAGGGACTCTCTCCCCTGCAGCTCTGTTGTCGCTCTGTGCCAAACTGGGGATGGGTGACAGTGTGATGGATGGCAGCAGGCAAATCCACTCCTCTAATGAGCTTATGAATAAATATCTCTAGTCTGTATGTGCAGATGCATGTGGCCGTGAAATAGATATCTGTTACATGCTCTTAGTGTGAGGGTGTGAACATGAATATGCATGCAGACATGTACGCAAGAGTACATGTGGGATCAGAGGGAGGGAGGGAGGGCAGAGGGACTGGCGGCGGTAAATAAGCTAAAAGGACAAAGGGAATTATTTAAAAGCTGATCTCTATTCCCACGGCTGTTTAGTCAGAACAATTACAAAACAGAACGGAGTGAATAGTGAGGTGTGCATGAAAGAGAAGAGTCCCGCCTGACTCAACCTGCGTCTTCAACCAATACAGAGACGAGATCTGAATGTAAATTAGAAACTCTTCTTTGTGATGCACAGTTTTCCATTTGCTGCAGATCACTGACTGATAAGACACGGAGAGAAAGAGAAAGAGGAGCGATGAAGAACTGTCTGTTCCACTGTCTCAGTTACATACGACCTCAGGCAGCCACTCAGACAAAGACACGGGCGCCCACACATCACGGCATTAACATACACACACACACACACAAACACACACTCAATAAAAAATAAATGTGGGTGAGGACATACATTACCAAGCTGTCTGCAACCCAAACACAGCTTCACTGAAAGCAAGCATGCGGCCCTGGTTGCTATAGCAACAGCAGAGCGCAGGGAAAGCGGGCAAGTCCTGTCCACCTCTCGGAGGTGTCGTTTATGCAGGGAGAGGGCGATTCTTACAAGAACATAAAAAAATAACACTTTAAGGTTTCAACTTGCAAATGTAGTTGAACAGGTTTTTATGGAGGAGTCCAGGACGAGATCCTCACCTCAGGACCTCAAAGAATCCACACCTGAAGAGTAACGCAAACTGTCACTGAGGCTCTGATTCTTTGTGTGAAGGAACATCAAGTTGCATTTTCCTACTTTTAACTCAAGAGCCTTTATTTTCTCATTATTCCCACTGTTCTGTGGGAACTTCAAGTGCTTCCTGTTTTATTTTGAAGGTTCTTCCTTGTTGGTTTACGTCCTCCCTGCACAGAAAACTAGGGCTATAAAATTAAATCGCGTTATGACCTGCTGCTTTATTCTAATCGCGGACAGTGCAATATTTCTTTAGCCTCAAATGTGTCAGAATACCATTTAACTTTTTTGCAGTAGATGTTTTATGATCACTGTTACTCAACTTTGCTCACCCAGAGAGACAAACTGTTGAAAACTACCTTTGCACAAGCAAGCAACAATGGATGTACAAAATATGAGGAAAAACAGCAATAAGTAGTCATAGAAATAGTCCAAAGTGGCAAAAGTTTGCCAAAAGCCACAAAAGTTTGCAAGAAAATTAAAGGGAAGCTTGAAAAAAAAGTCAAAAGGGAGAAAAAAGGGTAAAAAAGTGATAAAAATGGTGCCAATTGGTAAAAACGGCCAAAGGCAACTAAATTAGCAAGAAGTTAGGTTGAAACAAAAAAAAAAACAGTCAGAAAAAGGTGAAAAAAAATGGCGTATAAGAGTAAAAAGGGGTGAAAAGTGGTTAAAATAAACCCAAAGCAAAAAAAATTGCAAGAAAATTGAAAAATAAACCAACTTGGAAATTGATCACAAGGGAGTACTAATGGTGGAAAAAGTGACAAAAAAACAGCCAAAAGACGATTTCGAAAAATGGCAAGAAAGTTGGGATACAACAAAATTGTCAGAAAGAAGCAAAAGCTGGTCCAAAAAGTGGCAAAAAAGCATGAAAAGTGACTAAAATAGGTGCAGCAAAAACAAAAGTCATAGGTTGTTGTCTGTGTTTGTTTTTAAACACATAAGAATGGGGACTTGGAAGACATTGCACATAAAAGATTGCATCTGCAAAAAAGGGAAAATCATTGCAATCAGATTATTTTTGCAAATTGTTCATTCCAACTAAAAACCCTCATTAGTTTCACCTGTGCTTGATTTCTCTCCTCTCTGTCGTTGTTTCACCTCCTGCTTCCATGTGTTTGACTCTTTGACCGTGTTTGTTGGATAATTTGTTCACTGACATTTTTTCACTCTAGACTTAAAGGAGTTTTCTTTGACCTTTTGTCCTCTTTGGTTATTAAAGTTTATTCTTTAAAGTCTGTGTTTTGCATCTTTACCTTTGTGTTTTTAGAAAGCAGACATTAAAATAAGTTTCCAGACAAAGATTCACCTGCAGGGCTGAGAGGTTCAGGGAGGTCAAAATAATATCACATTACTTTTAGATACTTTTATATCAAATTATCTTGTTTATATGTACACTACGGTAAAACTTCTTCCACTTTCAGAGCAAAAAAACAAGACTTTTAGATCCTTGAAGAAATAATTGATGTGGGGGTAAGATGGGCTGAGATTTGCGATTCCAGAAACTGTTTTGACATTTAATTTGAAAAGTATGAGCTGAAATCAATTTAATTTTCCCAAAATTGTTTTTAACCTACAAGAAAATATAACACTTTATATTCCTTTCATTCAAAAACAGAAAATTCCATTTCAGTTCAGTATTGTACGACCATAACCTTAACATTAGTTTTCTTTCGACACTATAATTTTCTTGTTACAAGACTTAGTACAAAGATTAATAACTGTGGCAGTGGACATCTGCGCTGAGACGAGAGTATGTGTCATTACGTTTGAACCGAACAAATGGATTAACTTTCCTGAAAGTTAATGTTAATGTTGTCCATTAATAAATGGTTGATATAGTTATTTTTCTAAATAACTGTGTTTTACTAATGTAAATAATGATACCCACTGGTGCCGAGAGCCGAGGATTTGGCATTTTGTTCACCTAACAGGCAAAATATGAAGAACGGGGGGCAAGAGATAGACTTAACAGAATTATATATACATTTTTTGTCAACGTGAACTCTCTTTTGAGTCTTCACTGATACTGAGTATAAATACCATTCATGCCTTTGAGTCATAAAAAAGAAAGACAGCACAGTCACTCTGCCACTGAGTCCCAATAAAACACTTTCACTGTTAACTCCCCCTGAGTTTTATTCAAAGGTGCAAAATTAAAAAGCTTCAACCTTTCAGCTGCTTAACTGTCTTATCATAAGATTTTTTAACTTCAGTATCAGTGGTTGGCATCTCAACAAGTACTCGCTTTTCAACTTCAGTATTATAGTTAAAATTCAGATTCTAGTGGCACAAACCTCAGCTCATAGGTCAAATTAATTGTTAAGTTGATACATTTATTTGAGAGATATCAGCATGATTTTGCATATATCTGTGTAATGTGACTTCTTTAAGTCCAATGAAAATCACAAAAGCAGCTTTTTACGGTCACTAAATTACTCTGGGAGTATCAAATGTTACCTTTCATGTCTTATTGAATACAGAATAGTGTTTGTTTTATCTTTATCTGTGGTTAAAAGTTGGATAGATGGATGGTGAGCTACACTTAAGGCATGCTTAGAAAAAATTGAAATCTAAGTTAACGTTTGCTTCTTTTATTAAGTAAAAATTGTCTTCTTGTAATTGATGTGAGCCAAATTCGACTGAGAAATGTGTCTTATTTCAAGATATTAAAAGACAAAAAACTGCTCCAGGGAATAATCTCTTAATACAAGAAATGAGTACAGTAATTTTTTCTTAATCCACTGAAACTTTTTTTTTCATAATAACAAGCAATTCAAGCATAATTTTTGTCTTTTAATGACTTGAAATGAGACATGTTTCTGTTCTGGCTTAGTAAAAGTGGCTCATTTTACTCTATAAGGGCTTTTTTTACTAAAAAGTAAGACAAAAACACTTGATTGATTTATTTTTTGCAGTGTGGAGGTGATATTTCAATCAGGAAAGAGGCAAAACAATCAAATCTGGACAATAAACAATGGATGACATCACTGCGTCCACATCACCTTCATACATCCGAGTCGTTTCTGGCTGTAATTGTCTGAATAAACCTACACACAGATGTGTCTGACTAAATGTGGGCTCAACACACAGGACTGTTGTTGTTTTACATTAATTTCATCAGCCTCTGTGTTTGGCCCAGAGGCTCGTTCTCAGTGTGCACACAGTCATCTGGCTCACAGTCCACTGATGATTTTGTGAGCTCGTCTTGTTGACTTGTTGAACTAAACAATGCAGACCAGATGTCGCTGTGCAACACAGCGAGCTGCTCAGCCACAGCCTGAAAGCACAGGCTGCTGACAGTCAGCAGCAAGTGCAGCTCCATTAGCTCCACTGCCTCTCCCTCTTTATATGTATCCACACACACACGCATACACACACACATTTGGATCTATCATTACAGCCTTGGGAGGATTAGCAAAGCAAGGTGAGGCAGAAGCAGAATTTTAAGAAGTCGGAGGGAGGGTCTGATTTTCTAAGAACGCTCATTAGCTCAGCTCTGCTCGCCCCAAAAAAAGCTTAATTCAACATTTCACATAACCTTATAGAGCCTGGATTAAACCAAAGGCAGAGAAATCAACTGATATCAAAGCAGCATCAACCACTGAGTGAATTAATCTGCTTGACCTACAATGAATATATGCAGGAGAAGATTCTGTAAAATGTTTTCTGAGCTGTTAATCCATCAAAGTGTCTGAATCTCATTGATTTTTCACAAAGCGTTCATCTGTATGCAGCCGTCCAGCCTTGGAACAAGACAAGCTATGTGAAATCAGATTTAATTCTGAGGAGAGCTTTATCAATAAAACAACTTGACGGAGGAGAAAACTTTGTCATTGAGGCATTCAGAGCGGTCTCCCAGCACTCAAGGCTGAAAAATAAATCCTTTGCACATTTTAAGAACGGGAGGGTAAGATTATTCAAGAGTTAAACATTTGCTTGAGGTAAATGGAAAGAATACGCTTGACTTTAATTTTTGGCTTTTTCACAGCTGAATAAAAGGGAAACTTTGGGGAACGCATCATTAACTCTCATAAAATCTATTTAATTTTATAGAAACTGAATCTTAATATGATTTTCAGCATAAACAAGGCCACAACCACAAATTTATGCAGAATTTACAGAAGCAAGGATTTTTTTGTGTAGTGGTGAAAATTAATGTGCACTAAAGAGGAATAAAACAGAGAAAAACAAATCATTAAGCACCAATTTTACAGGCTTTTGTATCTTTTTTTTATACTTAAAATTCTTGCTATACATCAATTCAACCCACAAATCCCAAAGTATAATGGAATATATAAACTACTGACTAAATACATTGCTAAAAATTTCAATAAAAAATAAATGCATGAAAATTTGGCACTTGTTTTAGTACTCAATGTAGGAAGCAATGCAGTCTTTATCTTGATGTTTTTGTTGTTTATGCTTTATTCTGGATTTCTGAAAACACAGTCTGAAAGTGTAACAGCTCAAAATCAACCGGCTGTGTCTCCAGTCCTTGTGTTGACATCAACTCACATTTTCTGCATTCTTTCTAGTGGTTATAACATTAATTTTTCAGACTCTGTCCAGTATCACGAGTGTGCTAGTCTCTCTTGTGTCTGTGTGTCTGTTTGCATCGGGGCGGAACTCTGCCATGCGCAATATAGAAAGCATAAGAGAATTGAACCAACCATATAGAGACAGAAATGACATCCTGCTAGGTAAAAAGACAACATAAGGCTACTTAGTCTGTTAAGCAAAAGCACAAGGAATGGACCTGATGTATAAGAGAGATAAACTTTAATTAATTATTCTGCAAAAAGGGGAAACACTGAATCTCTATGAACCATGGAACAGTTTCGGTTTTGTTAATTCTGTTTTCAGCCAAGGATTTTTCATTTCAGCGCATCCCTAATCAGGTGTACTTGAAATGTTATTCCCTCGTTTCTATATGCAAATCTGTCTTATCTGATTTTAAATCAACAACCAATCAAAACTTAATGTGTGATTTGTAGTGATGGTGCTACACTGGGGTCTATAGAGCGTAAAAAGATGACCTTTTGGTGTTTTTTTAATGTGAAAAGAGTTTTTGTTCTTGTCAAATTGTCTAGATTAAAATTGGGGCAGGATCATTTTCAACAAAAATATGAGATTTTTTAAGAATTTCATTGAAACTGAAGCAGTTCAGACTCTGCAGAGAGATTTTAACTGGTTGATGCCTCTTTATACAGGGTACCTGCAGGTTTCCGCAAGTCAAATTTAAGACTTTTTCAGACCTTTTTAATACAACTTTGACTGAAATTTAAGACCAAAAACACATAAATACAGTCAAAGGTTGGGCTGTATCCGTGTAATATTAATTTAAGTTTACTTTTTGTCTGTGTATTGAACATAAATTTATCCTCAGTGCTTTTTGGTTAAGGGATAATGTGACCCATAATCACAGACTGCCCAACTGGGATACAGATAACAATTTATATCATCAACTTGTAAAACAGTATCCACTCTACATCTCCTTATTGAAATGTCCAGCAAAAAAAGGAAAACAAAACATTAACAGATACTGATCTGACAAATTCAAGACCTTTGAGTTATTTATTTAAGACCAGAATATAACGTTTTAATGAATTTAAGACTTTCTAAGGCCTTATTTTTAAATACATGGATTTAAGACTTTTTAAGACTATTCAAGGATGTGTAGGAACCCTGTTATAACCAGATCTAAAAGATGTTTCTCTTAATTATGCTTCTCTTTAAGCAGATTTTGCTTCATCAAACTAACTCTGGTCTGAATCCTTCTTGTGTACATCTTCCTCATGTCCTCAGTGTAGGCAACCCAGACAGCCGTCTCTTCCAGAGAGTGAAGCCTCCATCCTGGAGAACTCTGCCCTCATGACTCAGCTGCAGAAGCGCAGCGGCTATTGTTAACACTGAGCCGTTCAGACACTATTAACTTTCTTTTGTCATGGTTTCACTCCTTCAGTGACGAGGTGACACCGAGGTGTGACTGTGAACTTTTCACTTATGCTTCCTCAGCAGGATGCAGGGAGAGCCTGGCGCGCTCAGGAGGCCCGAGCGTGACAGCATCGCGCTGTAACGTTGTATAGAATAGCAGAGAGAGGAGCATGATTACCAAGGACACCACGTCGTAGAGAGGAGGCTAATAATAGCAAGGCTGCCTCGACCTCTGCACCAACTCCAGCTCAGCTCCTTGTGGGGATATTTATAACATCCCAGACCACACCCTCATCAGAGCGAGCAGTTATTCAATCAGAGGATTCAATTAAAAGCGATAATAATTAAGAAAAAGATTCAGCGGACTGATTGTGAGGCTTTGGATTAAGATGTTCCTGATAACCATCTTTAGCAGCACATGAAATAAAAGAAACATCAAAGCCGTTTGAAACTTCTCTCATGTCTGATTAAAGCTGTAATCAATTGTTGCTCTTATGTAATCCTGCAGACATCCTGTTCGCAGACCCATCGCAGCCGAGTCACAAAGTCAGCGCCGCGATCCAGACAAACGCCTCGTAGCGTTCCAGCGCTCTGAAACGACTGAGCAAATAAGTTAACAGCAGACAGACAAGTGGTGAATGTTAATACGGAGGCTGGTGTCATTGTGCAGTCCTGTGCAGTGGCGTGTGAGGGGTTTTTGATACGCATGGACACACTTACACACACACAATAACACACTTCCTTAAGCCTGTGTGTGTATCTGACAGAGAAGTGTCGGCTCAGCGCTCCACCATCAGCATTCGCAGAAAGCAGTGAGGTGGTATATGTAACCCACTGCTCTGTTTTGTAAGCAAATCATTACCATGGCTATTAATAGCACACTGCGGGCCTCTCTGCTCCACTCCACAGCTTTTTTTTTTTTTTCAGCAGGTACCACGAAACATCAAGTTTACACTGAAAAGAGACAACAACGATAGTAACGGGAAAGATTTCTCTAAGTCGGAGACACAAAGACGGATGAAACCATCTCATCCAATAATCTGTCAAAAACTGTTTCTTTACCTTTTTCGTTTGACAGCTACTCTTCAGCTTCGAGCGATTAATTATAGCTCCAGAAAAAATACTTTATGCCGAAGGTCTCATTTGCTTTTGTGTCTCTTAAAAAGACATCAGCGCTAATTTCAGTCTGTTTCATATCCAGGTATAAACTCCTCACAGGAAGTTTGAGGAGACAAAGGCTCGGGATGTATCATAAATTTAAACCATGAAACGAAGAGGGATGATTGGTCTCGTTTTGAAAGAGGAAAAACAGGAAGTATGAATTTTTGGAGATGAGTTGGCTTTGGCGGCATCATCAATTGTTCTGCGAGGAAATAAAAGAGCGTTTAACAAAGCAGACAGAAAGAGAAGTTAGCCTTTGGTGCTGTGTAAATATAAGCATGTATTGGGAGGTATTTTTGGAAAGAGGTTAAATAAGTCATAAGAGTCAGACTGAAACTTATCTTTATCGTAAAGACTTCAAACGTGATAGTTTTTTTTATTTCATGGGGTTGTTTTTGAGAATTTTATGTGCACATAAGTTGTGTTTTGGCCCTCCATTCCTTGCAACAAAAATCTTTCAGGATCAAACCACATCTATTCCAGGACTTGAGATGTCAACAAAGCTGGAGTTTTCTGACTGTTATTCAATATAGCGATACGTTTACTTTACAAGTTTGATGCAGCAACATCTCCTCACACTCTGATTCAAAACACAGCTGAGCTCAACTTTGCATTTTTCTACCAACGAATCACATTTACAAATATCTCAAACACGTTTTTGGCAGATACCAGACCTCACTTCCTTTGCAGAAACTCTGTTTACCTCAGGGATAAAAGGAGGAAGAAGTCAGGCTTATTTTATTTTGCATGTAAACACCTCAGATGGACCTGAAATTGACCTTGATGTTTTGCACATGCTCCAGCCTTTGCACGATAGGGTGTTTGAACTAGAAGTCAAACAATGTAAACGCAGAGATGAAACCCAGGTAATAAACAAAATCTTAACAGTAGAAGAAGTAAACGAGACAAAGAGAAAGACATAATTAAACTAACAACTATGCACTTGTCCCTCTTGCTTACGTATATTGAGACAGTCTAGTAATAACCAGATATGGTAACCGGATAGGAAATGGTTCAATGCATTGATATCAGTGGACTTGATGCTTAACGATTGCCATATCAATTTTCCACATTACAACAGACTTGACGCCCTTAAGTCGATATCTTGTGACATGCTTTTTATACTTATTTTTATCTATCTACATCCAGAGACATCCAGATTCTGTGGCCAATTTCAGAATTATTTACATATAAACTCAATAAAATGTTGCTGACTCTGAAAACCCGTAAAGAGAATTCACAGGGGGAATCAATAAAGAAACAGATTGATAAGCAGAATTGATTAAGACTGGTATAAATAAAATCTTATCAATACCCATCCCTAGTATGGGATATCTGCAGGTTTCATTAAGTCAACTTTAAGACTTTGTAAGACCTTTTTAATGCCAACTTGGATCATATTTGAGACATTATACATACAGGCGATAGTTGGGGGATCCTGCTGTTTTTCAACCCAAGCACAATGTGTGGCACTAAACCATGGACTGTATAAAACATGGACGTAGTCTCTGTGATGTCACCCGTCTGTTACTGCAGCTCAGTTTTAAAGCAAATCGGCGTGCTCAAATTCACAGCTATTGGGCGCCTGTCAGTCACGTGATCTGAGCTGTGGCTCCGATTGGGCAAGCTCTCGATCTTAATATCTTCAATGGCTGTGTTAGAAAAAAAATCACCCCCCTCACAGTGTGTGCCATTAGCGAAAGTAGCGATCCAGACGGGAGACAGAGTTTGTACCAGGCTTTAAATATGCTAATTTCAGCTCAGAAAACGCCTTTTTTGCGTTTCGTGTGTACGTGACTTCCAGTACTTCCAGAGCCAGCCTCAAGTGGTCACTCGAGGAACAGCAGCTTTTTAGCACTTCCGTGTTTTGTCATTTCTTCAGACCGAAGGTTGCCGCTTGCACTAATCGTGACTCATTCAAGTTTACTTTTTAACATGGCTGCTGCCTGTTTGTGGCTCTTGACAGCCTTAACCCAAATGGTGCTGAGTTGAAAGTCCTTTTGCACAGAAGACATCTGGTGTTATTTTGGTCGGCAACAGATGTGAAGCAACTTTGAAAAATGGAGGTTGTCCAACCAACTCTCAATAAATTTGCACTTACTCATATTTGCAGACTGAATAGCAAGCATGCAGATAACAGTTTATATTAGCAGCTGGTGAGAAAGTAGCCTCACTACATCTAATTCTCGAAAAGTCCAGTGAGATAAAGAAAAATTTGTATTAACTCGTCCTGCCCGACAAATTTAAGGCCTTCGAGTAATGTATGTAAGACTAGCACATAACATTTTTGACGGATTTAAGACATTTGAAGGATACACGGACACCCTGTCGTAGTAACAAGCTGAAAGTAAGTATATCGCCACCTACTGTGGCGGAGGTGAACATAGTTGTACACAGGAGACAAGACGCCAAAACGCCAACTCAAGCTTTAACTGTAGCTTAACTTTACTGTGCATGTACAATAGGGCTGAACGATATGGACAAAATTTCATATCTGGATATTGATGCCAGATATAGAGATATCAATACAATACAAGATGACTCTGGGATTGGAGAAAACTAAGAATTTTTCATAAAAATAAAAGTATCATAATATAAAAGGATGTGGAAAGTGTGGTTAATTGATTAAAGCTCACTGTCAGTCATCAACATTAACAGAAAGTCATCAATAGTCATGTGACTGTCTGAGCTTTACATGCAGGGTGAGTTGGGAAAATCTACATCATTGATATTTTTGATTTAATCGATATTGGGTTATTAATATCTTTAATAACAATCTAACAATCTTCCAGCCCTAATGTACAATACAATAATACAGCTACTTTCTTCTGTGCAGTTTCAGCCCCTCTACTTTTTTTCTCAAATTGCTGTTTCCAGTTTGAGACCCAAAGATGCTGTCTTTAAAATAATAAGGTGTGTCACTGGAAAACAGTTTCCTCTAAAAGTTTACCTTTGAGAAGGAGATTACATAAGAAGATCAGCTAATTGCTAAGGTCGGATCTGTCTTTGCTGCTTTTCTTTAGCGGCGGGTATACGGTGGTTGTTTTGAAAGCTTCGGTGAAGATTTCTAATTGCAGGTTGTTACCTGGCATTGACTCTGGGAGCTGACTTCAAAGAGCACGGTTGGAGGAGGAGGATCAGGAACACAAGAGGATGACTTCATCCCGCTAATGGTGGCTATAACCTTGTCTTTTCAAAATAAAAGACAGTTTTTTGAGATCTCAGGGTTGGTGCACCATGGAGACCCAAAAGTAGTTTTCACCAACTCCAGTGAAGAACTCATAATCAGATCCTTCTTTTGACCTTTAGCTCAGAGGAATAAAGGAGTTTTAAAGGACACCGGTGTCGTCAATACTTGATTTATAGCCAAGGAGTCATGCATGGCACAGACTGCGCCCACCCGCCAGTCCAGTCACTCAGCAGGCTGCTTTTGTAATCAGGATTGAGTGTTGAAAAGCGCCTGCAGCTCCATCACAAACCCAAACGTCATACAGACACTAAATGGTGTATAAAGCCTTTGATCCAATGTCAGCTAATTATCATCACATTTATTCTAAGAGGCGTCAAATATGAATCCAGCTGGGTTCCAGTTTTTTAACGTCACGTGTTTTAGGTCAAGTGAGGCCTCGACACTGACCTTAAGGAAGCGGTTTCTGAGACAGTCTGTCTTTCATTTCATAACTACCTCAGGCGTATAAGCCATTTGTCTGACACACACTCCAGGGATTGGAGAGGAGGGAAATTGAGCAATTATAAAAATCGATACCGCTCTGAACCACCGCAAATGGTGGATGAGGTTTGATTTGGCTGATTTTCAGGTAAGTGGGGCACATCAACTGAGAAGCCCTGAATTCAAAAGAAGCACCTCAGTGGACTCGTCTGGTGGATAAATACAAAACACTCAAGGGGCTCTCAGGTGGAAGAGGATACAAGAATAACCTTGGAAAACACCCTGACAAGGAGCTTTCACTCTTTGGCTCTCTTTGTCTCAAAGCAGCTGAAATACTACCTTTACATACTCTTGAAATAAACTCTCTGAATCATCACTGAAACAACAGATGAAATGTCCAGGGAGGCGGAAATATGATACAAAAATCCTTGTCTTGTATCATTCCCGACAGATAGAACAAGAGACGGGTAAAGGAAGAGGAGCGGTCATATCACAGGACGATCAGAGGGAGATGTGAACCGAGGTACAAAGTCAAACACGCGGAGGAAATACAAAGAGGAGATGTCACAGGAATTCCTTGATAAAACCTCACGAATCACAGCTAATGTACGAACCACATGGCACAAGAAGATCCTACATGGGGTGACCTGGTGCCAAGAAGCAAAATGAGGTTGTATTGTACTCAAGACCACAGTATCCAAGACCAAGACCATAAAAAAACAATTTTAAAAACTATGCTTAAGTTTAACAGTTGAAGAGCATTCCCTCTTTAATCTGATCAAGGTGTCTACAAATCTTTCAAAGCACATCACGCAAAACAAGAGGCTTGTATTTGTTTAAAAGCAACTGATAAGTCCAGAATTATTTTAGATATCGGAAAATAAGATGTTTATTTATCAGGTAAATGAGACCTAAAGTGAGGGTTCAGAGTTTGTTTTTTTTACTAGAAATAAGATGGACGGATGTGTCTGATACATAAGGCACTGGGAAAAATTTCTAAAAACAATCAGTGAGCTAAGGCTAAATCTTTTAAGTCAAATTGTAACATTAATACATCAGGAACAGTTCAACTGAAAATATCAAATTAATGAAGTTGAGGAAAAGCAGATCAGTGCCAGTATCGATCGGACTTGACGTCAAATCCCAAGTCCAAGCCCGAGACCGAGACCGAGTAAAGATGCTCTTGAGTCCAGGACAAGACCAAGACCTTCAACACTGAAATGAGGGACTAAGTTCACCAGATGCATGTTCAGTCCAGCTCTGCTCGGTCAGATAAGTTTCCATTCAAGTCAAAGTATCAACTCAGTCTGGATTCGCTCTGTTGTGGTCTGACTGCATCCCTGCTCCGGCAGGTCGCAGCAGATACGCAACTTTTCCATTTTTGTCAGATTCTGGGGCTGTGACGCTTCAATTCACATGCAGGACAGGAAGTTGAGCGTAAAAGCAACTTAAAAGGAGCCTGTGATTTTCAAAATAAAACAAACCATTATCAAAATCAGACCGTGTTTAGTTTGACGAAGACAAAATACAACATAATGAGCGGAGCCAAAGAACTCGTTGGTACCGAGACTCCTGCTAAAGGGTGTCCTGCTAGCAGACGACTTTTGAGGAGGATTTTTTTCCAAGTATGTAAAAGCAGAGCGGGGCACCATCTCACTCCAGTGCTGCTCCATTATCGCTTACACCACAAGTGAAGCAAGCCCAAGCCTGCCCCAGAATCACAGTAAGAACATAATTAACGAGCAAGAAGAGCGGAGCAGGACGCAATCTTGGTTGAGTACCAGATTGAACAGATGGAGAAGAGCATCAACAAGCAAAGGAGAAGAGCTGGACCGCACACACATCCTATGTAATCCTGGCATAAGAGGCTCATGTTAGCTGTTATGCTATCCAGACTTGAACTATTTTTCCACACATGAACTTAAATGATCGTGACCATGAATTCAGTCTCCAATATCGGTATGAAACTAGGCAATGGTTGCACAATGGTCTTCAGTTTGGTTTTCATGTTTGTTTTGGGGACATTTAATATTTAGAGGGTAGGATAATGTATCAAGTGGGAAGAGAGTGGAAGATGACTTGAGGTCTGATTTGACCGCTGAGCTAAATGGTCATCAAGTTATAGAATTTTATGTGTTTTTCAATTCCAAATAGCTCCAATACATGTGAATAAATTTGCAACTAAAGGATGAGAAATACAGAAAAGTTCCAGAGGTGTTTATTTATGCATATCACTGAATCCAACAATGAATAATGTGCTAAAGCTCTACAGCTAACCGTGGAGAGGTGAGACATGAGAGGATTAAACAAAAACATTCCCCCACTATCATGCCTGTTTCACAGAACTTCCTCCTATCGTAGTTGGATACGTCCTCCTGAATGACAGCTGACAAAGTAAGCTCATCACAGCGCTCTCCAGGTGGTGATACTAAGTGGTGTGAAAACTGGCCGTGGGCGCCTCATCAAAAAGCATTCACCTGAGACTAGCGGTAGCAGCTGCTGATGAGGTGCTTGTGTTTCAGATGCAGACGGTGTTATTGAGACATTTTGTTCTGTTCACACTCCAGATAGAGAGCTGTCCCTCGGGGGGATGAGACGAGGGAGGCAGGGAGCCTGCAGCACTGGATCCTGAAGGAGGAACCACATCCCAGCACATGACCGAGTGATGCTGGTACACAACAACAACAAGATGCTGCTGCTGCTACTGCTGCAGACTGCAAGGCGTGAGAGGGAGGAAACTATCCCCCGACAACTTCAACCCATTTATGCAACCATATGCTACATATGATGCCGAGCTCGGGGAGGAAAAGTGAGACACACAACAACAAGAACAAGCACCAGCAGCCGCCCACTGCTTGTGCTTAGACACACACTCCAACAGACATACACATACGCACACACACACATGCACTCAAAGACAATTGAATGCTCACCCACGCTGACGCATGAAACAGAGCAGCTCGCCACAGAAAACACTTACATTAAGGCACTCGGGTTGATTCACAGGTCCTCGAGCCTACATTGTCATTAGAGAGCAGCCCTTTGACAAACGCGTCATTTCAGAGAGAGAATTCACTTTCCTGCGCTCCTCCCCGTCAGCCCCATGTCTGCACAAACGTCATTCAAACCAGCGGCCGACACAGCTGTGAGATCAGAGAGCAGACAGACCTGAGGCCAGCGCCGGCCGAGCACAGGTGGAGCAGCAGGTGAGAGAGAGAGGGAGAGGTGGTGGGCACAGATAGAGGAATGAAAGAAGTAAAAAAAAAAGAGGGTGTGGCAGGGCTCACCATTCTCAAACCAGATCGCGCATTCCTGAAGGCTGGGGTACGACACCAGCTCCCCTCCTTCCCCCTCCAGCGACACGAGCAGTCCTTCCTCCCTGAGCGATGACCAGTTCATCAAAAACAAGAGCAAATAAAGGAAGAGGGAAAAGGAAGAGGAGGAAAACACCTGCAGGGGAGCAGGAGAGGAGAAACGCTTCCTCTCTGCCTTGTTTTCCTTCTGAGAAGATCTCCACAGGTTTCAGAGCTGATGCTGCCCGCTCTGCTCAGTCGCAGTAAATGATACAGAGCCAGGCAGATATGGCAGTGGCAGGAGGAGCGAGTGGAGGAGGAGGAGGAGGAGGAGGAGGAGGGTTGAGATGAGGAAGGAAGAGCGCAGCAGTCACTGTGTCACTGGGGGACACAGAGGTGACACCTTCGCGATGGCGTCGGTAGCGATATACAGACAGGTAACCCGAACGAGCGAGTTAAAACCAAAGCGGCGCTCGCACTTCCTGCGAGGAGCACTGATAGCGCCCGGCTCCTCATTCGCCCTCCGTGACTGCATTAGCGCTTAGCGTGTTATGTATAGATGTGAGAGGCGCACTCTCTCCACGGGAACGGGAGCCCAGGTCTCCAACAGATGAATGGTGCAGTGCTGCTGTTGTCATGGCAACCGCAGAGCAAAAAAGGAGGGGGAGGAAAGGGTGGGTATTGAGGGAGGAAAGAAAAATGGCATAAAAAAAGAAAAAAGGAAGGAAGGAGGGAGGGAGGGTATTATTAAAGGGACACAGTTTTGCTGTTGGAGCTTTGGGGACATCAGATCATGAGTGAGGAGAAAAGACGAGAGCGTTTTATCTGATCGGGTTTCAATAAAGCTTACTCCTCTCTCCTCCAGGGCTCAGGCATTTCTGTCTGTCCTTGTTTTACCCTTGGAAGAGTATTTGTACAGCTGCAGCCATTTTTACGGCTATTTAGGGGTTCAAACTCACAGGGTTAGGAGTTTATTGTGTGCCCCCTTTGCTTTAGCGAGGGCTCATATCCGGCAGAAAACAGCAGGCTTACCGCTCAGGTTATTTTTATTTAGCTGCTCCATTCTCTCTTATTTCCCCTGAGTGACAGCTCAAACGCCACGTGCAGGATGTTTCCAACAAGTCTGAAAGGTGTGCTACAGCTACAGGTGAAAGTTTTATTATGAGCTGCTCTCATAAAACCTGAGTCCAAACATTTCCTCTAAACCACCTGTGCAGAGTGACCATTCGTCCTCCTTTTTGGTGGTGAAAGTATGTTTGAGAGGTTTCACAAAATTCCACAAAATGTATGGGTTTTTCTCAGCTTGTTCTAGACCATTGATATTTATAATAAAGAAAAGCTGCCCTGGGCTACTGACATTATTCTGATGCACCAACCAAGATGTTGAGCAGGAAAACGAGCTCTTAATTGTTTCCCAGACAGAAAACGCTGAAGTTGAAACACACTTTTTTAGACATACTATAGATTTGCAGTAGTACCCCTTATGCCCAAACATCTAAACTACACTTAAACTAGCATTTTGGGGCATTATTTCTAATTTTTCCCAAGAGAAATGTACAGTTTTTCTTTATAGAAGCCCATTTCTGCTAATTAACCCTCTGATTCATGAATTATGAAAGTCAGTGTCAAGATTTTTCCCTTGAGTGAGTTTTTCATTTTTTTTTCAAATATTTGTAACTGAGCATTCAACTTAAAACAGTGTGAACTCAATGTAAACATCACTTATTTTTTTGTTTGACTTCTTTTCTATTTTTTGGTATTTTCATGAATAATCTTTTTTTAATAGTTTGAGAAACATTTTAACTCTCTTTCATCCATTTTAACCCTGAATAATTAATTGTTATTACGCTGTTTTACCCTCAAATGTTTGTCTATAACTTTTTTTTTTTAAATATATATATTTGGAAAAAGAATTGAAAACATTTTTTCTGGCACGAAGAAGAATACAAACATCCTGACATAGGCTAATATGAATTTCCACCACATGAACCATTAATTTAGGAGTAAATAAGTTTTAAATAGGTGTCCACTGTAGTGACCACCATGCTCCACAGGGTTAAGAAAATAAAATTGAAAACTTGGCTTTGTTGATTTTTTTTTTTGCCCATATTAAGTCAAACCATAAAAGTCAGAATTCAAAGAAAAGTCTAAATTTATAAAATAAGTCAAAATTGTAAGATAATTAGGTCAAAATTTCAAGAAAAATAAGTAAAAAATATTCGATAAAATGTTTAAAACATGAGATGAAAAGTCAAATTTTGAAATAAAAAGTCAAAGTTGTGCGATAAGAAGTTGAAATTTTGACTATTTATCCCAAAAATTTGACCCAACACAGAAAAAAAAAAAAATCTCAACAAAGCAAGTTTGGTTATTCTTTGTTTTTTTCCTAACAGACAGAAACAGATTTTCTATACAGTATTTTTTGTTTACATTATAGAACATCTTCACATCAAAAACAGAAAAGGAGTGTTTTAAATAAATGTACGGGTTATGAAGCTACATTGTCGTCTTTGAGGATCTTTGGGTATTTTTTTAATATTTATGGTATTATGGTATTTTGGTCTTTTGTATTTTTAGAATGCGCCTAATTGTTGTGATTTTAGTTTTTCATGAAGAGACATAAAAATGACTCCTTGATTTATCGAACTGGAATAAATCAACATCAACCCAGCATCCACCCTGAGAGTGATGTCAGAGGAACACGTCCATAAAGACAATAAGTAATCGAGTAGAGAACGTCGACCTTACATTCACACATGTGGCGTGATGCGTGTGATGTGCGGCGCAGGCTGGTTGCATATTGTCAACAGGATGCAGAATAATCCAGTGAGATGACAAGCGGGGGTGTTTGATCACATGCAACTGGAAGACACTATTATCATTTAAATGAGCTCACATGATAAACGAGCTCTGGGGAGGTTACGTAAGAAGCAGCAGAAAACATTTATAACCCAGACTCTGATGATGACTAAAGGTTTCTGTGAACTATTAAACTTCTTCAGAGACATGTAGTGATTGTAATCTGAGTTTTGAGCTTTTCTCAAGGAATTAAAGAAAAATATGTTCGTTTTTTAACACCTTCATGATAGTTTACGCAGTTTTTAAGCATGATTTTTAGACGAACTGACACACAAACCCATCTGCTTCTTTGAACAAAAGTTTAATCAATCTGGTTTCTTTCAAGACAGAAAAACATCATGAAGTGACATTTTTCCTTTTTATGAGGAGGGATGAATAAATTTCCAATAGTTGTTTACAAAAACATTTTCTCATCAACAGTAAACCCAATTTTATAACTCTTAATTTTAATTAGATAATTACAAATATCTGATTTCTCTCTTTAAAATTCAACAATATTTTTTTCTGAGTCTCCATTTTTGTGAAATCAATAAACCTAATTGTTCTCCAGTGACATGTCCAGTTCTAATTTTTAAGTCTGATCAATAATTTCTTTAAATGTCTTTTTAATTTCTAATATTTTGAAAGACTGGACAACAAATGAAGAGATAGATAGATAGATAGATAGATAGATAGATAGATAGATAGATAGATAGATAGATAGATACTTTATTGATCCTGAGGGAAATTCACAAATAAAACATAAACATAAAGCTAAGCTATTTGTAAATAATAACAAATAAAAATACAAATTGTGATGGAGGCTGATAAAAATGCCTGCTCTCTAAGAATAACGAGTCATAAAAAAACAGTCTTAACTCATCATGTCATGTACATCCAGACACTTAAAGGAACTATTTCACAGCTTCACGTCGAAAGCACTTTCACCAGCAGCCAAATTAACAGAGCTCGACTGTTTTAATGTGGATTCTTCTAATTCCTCCCACACAACGAGCTGTTAAACCTGACTAAGCAGTTCAGCACACGGTGCCTCTATAATCCGCACCATCAACACTGCTGCTGAGCATCACTATGTCTGCATCATGTGACCATTTAGAAGTTAGCTCACTGTAGTAGATTGCCACTTATTCACACATCACTCTTTCACTGTAAGCACCAAAGACAATTGATTTTAGATACACTCATATTACAGCGATAATTGCTGCAAAAGAGTGGGAGAAAAATTAGGCGGGATAATTAAATCAAGCCCATTCTCAGGTTTTAGGGCCAATGCAATTTTCCTGCTTTATGTGGCAACCCGTTGGGAGGCAATAATTGTATTGATTGCTGCCATTAATTAGGGCAGAGCAGTGTAATCTGGGAGGGATGCTGAAATAATTCCCTTTAAATGTTTCAGAGTGGAGCAGGTCCAATCAATCAACAGGGGCAGCGTGTCTGGAGAGGCTGACACTCAAGCGAGGCGCTTATTAAGGAACAAATAAGCAATCAGTGATTACAACTCATAATAGCCTGAGAGATATCACTGTGAGAAGGAGCAATCATGACCGCTTATAGTCTCAGACAACACAGGACTAAATATAGCGCATGTAAACACTGTGAATTAGGGTTTGGTCGAACATGCATGAAGATAAACGCTGCTAACGTGTTTTCATGAGACAGAAAAGCCTCTAAAAGTTTCCCCATTCTGCAAAAACTACACCCAACACTAGTTAAGTTTCAGTCAAAGTGCACCCAGACTGTGAAACTCTCTCCTGACTGGGAGGTCTGACCTTTGAGGGAGGCAGAGGGATTAGAAGACACTTCCCCTCTGAGGTTAAACAAAGAGTAAAAATGGTACAGTTAGTTCAGATGGATCATAACAAACAAAGAATACAGTTTTTACAGACGGTTGAAAGACGCACATCAGCAAGACGGTATTTATGTGTTTGATCTGAGAAGTTATGATAACAAACCAAACAAAGGATTATGTTTTATGTTCACAACAGAGAGAGAGAGCTGAGAGAAACATTAGGCTGTCAAAGTATAAGTGCCAATATGTTGTTTTATCATCATCAGGGTGTCCTGATCTGATATTGATAACAAATATCAGTCTGATATCTACAGAAAAATGGATATCAAACAAAATCACCCTGAATCTAAAAGCTCAGTCCATTACATACTCCACTCCAGAACTTCTAATCAGCATGAAGAGCCCATGTGATCACAACAACAGTGTGAGCTAAAGCACCAACAAAGCAGCAAGGAGTGGGAGTGATGTTGGTGGCGTGGGAGTGTTTTTCATTAAAGTTTGAAGAAGCTGAGTGGAAAAATAATTCATGCTTTGAAAACTTGCAATTAGAGCTCCACATCAGTGGTGCTACTGATATTGTATCAGGTCAATATCAGTATCGGCCCATACTCAAGGCGGTGATATCAGTATCATTTCTGGAATTGAAAAGGTTGTATGAGTTCCCAAAGTAAACTTGAAACTTGGAGAAGCATCTTACAGCTTTTCTGCAGCCCACATCTGGTTTACTGTACAGGAAACATCAAAACTAAGTTCAGTTTTTGACAGAAGAAAGTTTCAAACAATATCAAGGAACCACTTTGTACCTGTTTGTACCTGTTTTTAAACTGTGCAACTTTATTTACAACATCTGTTTATATTTTGTTTCTTTCATCTCTTTGTTTTTATTGTTTTGAAAATTTATCTGATTTATGATCTAAGAGCTTCAGTCTGATTGGTTTAAATCTTCACACCAACAGTGATTAACCCTCAGCAGGAAAAAAAGGCAAGTTGTCAACTTCATATTTCATATTTAACCAATGCACGGAAAATAATTCAGCACATTTGACTTCTGCCTGTTGGCACTGTGGCAAAATCTCCATGAAAGCCGGTAAATAACGACAATAAGCAAAAGTAGATGTGAAAACAGCCACAAGAAGCTACAGACAATCTCTAACTACGTTTTCATTACATCTAGAATTGTTCCAAACCTAAACATCGCAATTAAAACAATGTTATGGAAACACCTAAAATTAAACACAAAAACGCCTTTATTTCAGTAAAAAGTTTTACGCACTCATGACGTGATTTTACAGAAGTTTTTGAAGTTTATAGCTTAAGTGCATGGCCGCTGCCACATATACGTTCATATTTAAACGCCCTCTGCCTTCATCTGTTGACAACATCAGCAACAAAAGTGTCACCCATGACAGTTCAGCTCTTATAATGTTTGTGATATCCACCGTTCCCTCCAGTTACAGTCCTCCCTACTTCATCCATAATACTGAATCTCAAGTTTTTTCTCAAGTTGTGTTGTAATGGAAACACCTGCAAGGCGCAATTGTGCTTTATATAAACTTCAAAAAAATCACATATTAATTGTGAAAAAGTGTGATGGTAACAGCAACATCCTGTCCTGCAATCCAGACACACACCTGGTGAGTGAGTCTCCAAATTACCAAACACAGAAAAGTAAAAAAGCCAGAGAAGAAGAAGAGCTGAATGAGGTCAGAAATGTCGTCATAAATATTCCTGCAGACGTCCGGCTCACCCTGTCTGACTCGTCTGAATACTCATTTTTACAACAAGTCAGCTGATGAATATCTACTTCTACGGAAGCATTCTTGTACATTTTTAGATCAACAAAACCTTCTTGAAATCAGTATTAAGTGTTGCCTTGTTTATATATTTACCTGGTAGCAGTGTAATTAGGTTTTCATAACCGCCTGCTCACTATACATCGATATCATCGTCTAATTTCCTGACTGGTCGTATCTAAAATCAATATAAAACCCAGGGTTGCTACCTTGTTATTCAACCAACAACAATATTCTGAAATTTGCACACTGTGACGGCACGGAGTGATCTGCCTCTGCCTCACAAGTTGACCCCTCGAGCATCTGAAGGCCCCCCCTCGAGAGTCTTCATGCAGGCAGCGGGGAATTACATCAGAAACTCAATGATTCTTTAAAAAGGTCAACGCTTTCATAGCTTTTTCATTCTGTCAGAGCCTTGAGGTTGAGAAAAGTCCCCCTGCAACATCACCACCCTGCCTCCCTAAGGCTAATCAAGGGCTACGCAGGTGGTCGGAGAGAGAGAGAGAGAGAGAGAGAGAGAGAGAGAGAGAGAGAGAGAGGGCGAGAGAGAGGCCACCGTGGGGAGATCAAAGTGCTGCAGCCTTTAGACCTGCTGCTGTTCGCTCTCTAATGCACTCTCGGCCATCACTGTCTCACTCCCACCTCTATCTACCATCCAGGGCTTGGGAGGGGCTCTGATGCCAACACACTCACACACACTCACACACACACACACACTTCTGACTATCAAGCTGTGCAGGAAGCAGCACTCAGTTGAATTAATTAAAGGGTGAGAAAGCCAGGGTGGATGAGACCTGGTGCAAGCTGGTGCTCCATGCTACTCGAGCAGGTCTCCAGAGGACACACGGAGCAGAGGGGGACTCGAGGGGGTCAGAAACAGAAGAGGCTTCGCTCCTGGGAGTCAAAGTGTCATCTCAGGCAAAAGTTGATTTTAGGCCAGATTAGGGCCGCCGCCAAAGGCCAGATCCTTGACTCATTGTAACCAATTATCAGCCCAAATATCTTAAGTGTGGGGGGTCGATATGACTATTTTACTGCCTCAAACTAAGCCTGAGATTATAAATATCAAACATTTGACTTGGAAGCATAAAAAAATGGATTTTGTGTCTTTTAATGGCGAACAGAAATGACAGCATGTCAACATAACTAACCCTGAGCCACAGTGGTGTGCACAGAGGGGGGGCTAAGTGGGCCGCAATAAATGGGAGCCCCCTCTTTGGAGCTAAAACAAATGCTCGAATTCCCTGCTGGTTGGTGAACCACACTCATCTCCCTTTTTGGCCGGTTAACAAATGAAAAACCTGCCCTCCTGGGAGCCAAAATATGCTCAAGTGTCCTCTTGGGAAGTGTGCTCACTGCAGCCAAACTTGCACTTAAGTGCCATTTTGGGAGGTAACTTTGCACATCTATTTATGGGCAGGTGCGTTAGTGAGCAGGTATCCAACATTGATTAGGAATGTAAACACCTGCACACTGTTTCAACTTTGTGAGTTTTGACAGTATGCAGGTGTTTACCTTCAAAATCATTGCTGGGAGCTAAAATAGACAATTAAGTGCCATCTTTGGAGCTAAAACATGCGCTGAAGTGCTTTCCTGAGAGCCAAAATACACTAATGTGTCCCCTTGGAAGCCAAAACATACCCTAAAGTGCCCTCTTGGGAGCAAAACTTGCACATTCATGTCCTTTTGGGGAGCCAAAACACATGCTTTAGTGCGTTCCTGGTTGGTTAACCACACTCATCTCTCCCTTTGTCTGGTTAAAACATGATGCACTGCCCTCCTGGGAATCAAAATGAATACTAAAATGCCCTCTGGGGAGCAAAAATAAACGAAAATCCTCTCTTTGGAGCTAAATATGTGCTAATGTGCCTCATTTGGAGCCAAAACACAAGCAGAAGTGCCCTCCTGGTTGGTAAATCACACTTATTTATCTGGTTGAAACATGATATAATGTTAAAATTGGGTCAGAACTGTGTGATCTCCCACAGTTTTAGATCTAAGAGTCATTAAGTTTGTCGCCAGCCTGAGGGTGACACTCCCTCTCCAGAATCCCTTTTAAACACTGCACAGATTTGGGTTTGAAGCGCACACATCTCAAGCAGAATCAGACAGCAGTCACTCCAATCTGCGAGTCTTAAAAACTGGCAGCTTGGTCAGTTTCTTGACACGTCATGATGTGATGCCGTGGGTTCCCTATGAAACGTGTTTCACGTCTGTCTTTTCTGTTAAAAACTCACACAAACTCTGGGTTTCTCACAGCAGCTTTTAACACGTTAACTATCACGGAGGGTGCGGAAGTCTTGAAATGTTAAAAAGTAGGTCACCAAGCTTTTGTTTTAGAAAGTTGAGCTCACATTTTTACAGAGTTTGAAACTTAAGAGTCATATCAGACAAGTTAGGAGTGGAAGAGATTGCACAATAGCTGCACTAAGTCATCGACTTTTCTGTTATCTTTGCTAGTGACTTACTTATTACAACAGATGACACAATTACTCACAACAGGATGTGTGACAGAGACATAAATCTGGGAGGATTAACACACTGAAGGTCTAATCCTGCCAAAACTGTATCTCTTGCTGTCACACATGAATACTCCAGATGACAAACTCTGCAAAGGTAAAATCAAAGCTGCGATAGAGAGGAAATTGAAAATGACGAAATCCCTAATTCCCAAAGTTAAAATCTAAAAATAAGAACGGCTCACGCTCAAAGCGACACCTGACTGACAGGATCAAACAAGCAGTGACGACACGTGAGACAAAAGTGCTAAGAAGTCTCTCCACGATTCAAGCGAGGAGTAAGAAAAGTGGAAGTGAGACGCCTCTACACCTCCGTGATAGAGCTATTATTACACTGCTTTGTTCTGTCACACAAAAACACACATAATAATTATTCACATCTCTGTGCTCACGCAGAATCCAGGGATGTAAGAAATTCACTTTGATTCACACAGATGAAAAGCAGACACTGAATTAGACGTGAAAATGGAACAAAGATGGTTCCTCAAACAGGAGAGAAGGTGTGATAATATTTGCTTGGTCTGAAATCTAATTTTCAACTCCTCATCCCCCTTCAGTGGATCCTCACACCCACACAGAGCCCCTCAACAGCGCCATGGCACACCCTGTTAAAGTATAAGAAATCTTTTTTTTTCTAAACCCACAGTTTGATGACCCAGGAGGGAGCATAAATCATTCTGTGTGATGTAAAAACCCAGCTCCCGCCGGCGAATCAGAAACAGTCAGAGGAAGCTGAGAGGCTGGTGCACCCTAGTGGCGACTGCTGAACCAAGCTCCTCCGCTCTCTGCCCGTGTGGAGGCTGCTCTGCAACGTCGATATTTCATTTGTAATCCAGTAAAGCAGAGGATGTCCATGTTAGTGTGTGTGAGCTAAACCACAGCTTCCCCTTTTTGATGAGAGCTGAAGGAACATGACACACTCATAATCCTGTTAAGAGGAGGGGGGGGGGGTGTTGGAGAGGAGTGTGTGAGGAAACGATTAGTGGTGGAGATAAAGAGTGATAAAGGGAGGACGGAGACGACCACAGCTTGCAGTTTGTCAGCTGTTCTCTGCAGAGTCAATCAGGTTGGACTTTGGTGATTACAAGAATTGGAAATTGCAGTGTTTGCCGCAGGCGTGAGTTGGGCGTCGTTTATGTTTGTAGTGGTCAAGCAATTTGGTAAGTGATTACCTCTTATCTCTAAAGGGAAGACAGCGCTCTGTTCTCTTGAAAAAGTGCGCTTTGATTCAGTGTGTAAAGCTCTGTAGTGAACAGTGAAGGGTTAAGGGAGCCTGTGTTTGTACAATAAGTCTACGGGGGAGGACAGCAACAGGAATCTGAACCAGATTCAGCCCACAGCTCTGTCAGCTGATGGTTTCTCCCACAAACACTGCTTCATGAATTCATCTGTGTCTCTTCTTTGTGATTCTCCATCATCAGACTCTTTCTCTTTTTTTTTGTGTTTTAGTACCTGTGAGCTTCTTCACCGGCTGCAGCCTGACACTGATGGTCTGGTGTGTGAGCAGCGGGGAGGAGGGCAGCGAGCGCGACACGCCCTCCATAATGCGAATATGCTGCATGCCCTCGGTCATGTGGAGCGGGGGCACGGCGTAGTCTCCCTCAAAGGCACAGTCGCTGTCTATGCTGCCACCTGCAGGACGGGAGGGGAAACAGAGGAGAGTGAGAAGAACATCACAGCACAGTTCGAACACACGAGGAGTCAGTGAGTGAAAATAAAACACCTCAAGACTTCATAAGAAAGAATTAAGAGTCTTCTTAAATGAGAGCCTGCCTCTGATTTTGGTTGTACATTTTCAACAGAAAGTCAAATTAACTAAAAGACGGATCAGATGGTGCTTGCAAAAATTCTTTTTTAACACATTCTGTGTAGAAACATGTCACAGAAGCAATCAGTCAGGAACAGCAGAAGAACCAGGTGTGTGTCTAGACAACTCAGATAAAATCAAGGGCAGAATAATCTGCAAAAAAAGATCTAATGGCTATTTATTGTGCCATTATTCCTAGGTTCCTCATTTTATGTGTAATTAAACAAAAATGCAATAAATCACTTTTATTTAAAAGAGTTCCATACTAGATAAAAAGCATATGGCAAATTTGATATAAATTGCTATTTTGGAGGCCGGGGGGGTCTTTTTTTCATTCTTGTTTTGAATGAGAAACATACCGATACGTGGGAAAAATCAAGGATTTTTTAAACAAAAACAAAAAAAAGTCCACAAAAGAAACTCTGTTAACATGTACAGGTACATCTAAAAAAATAGAGTTCTATTAAAAAAAATCTTGATATTTTTGGTCACTCATTTCAGTCTTATTATACATTATGTGAATTACACAGTAAATTATTTCAAGCTTTTTTAACTTGAATTTTGGATAATTATGGCTTACACACTGTAAAAAAAAACTTAAATCCAAGCAAGCATTTATGGATTATTTTTTGTAAAAATGTCTTATTGGTCTTTATATGAGCCAAATTTACCAGACCAGTCTCAAAAAATGTCCTGTTTTAAGTAATTCAAAGACAAAAATGTCAGAATGGCTTGTAATAAGGGAAAAAAAATCTACCAATAGGGTAAGTTTCTTTTTTAAAGACATTTTTCTAATTTCACAAATCTTTACAGACAAATTTTTCTAACCCAGTAGTTTTGTTTACTCATTATAAGCAAGCCAGACATCACTTTTGTGTCTTTAAATATCTAACAATAAGTCATGTTCCTGGACTTGTTAGTTGACTTTGGCTCACATCATGACTAAAAGGACAATTTTGACCAAAAATTACATTCGCTTAGATTTCAGTTTTTGCAGTGCAGATAGTAAAGGTATGTTAATTTCTATGCTGTCACCACCACTTTTACTTCTGATTTGTCCATTTTAGCCACTCCTTACCCTTTTTTTTTGCAGCTTTCAGACCATTTTTGCTACTTTGCAAATTTCCTCCCAATTTTTGTGCCTCGTCACCCATTTTTGCTTTTTTTGGATCATTTTTCACAGCCTTAAATTTGTGTTTATTGCTACTTCTTGCCGTTTCTGCCACTTTTCACCACTTCGGTCGCTCTTGCAAAAATAGTTTTCAACAATTTGGTTATTTGGTTGAGTAACACTGGTGTAGAGCACTGAACATCTGCTGCAAAAAGTCTATTTGGTATTCTGATACATTTGAGGTTGAAGAAATATTGCATTGTCTGTGATTAGAATGTTGCAGCAGGCCATATTGTGATTAAATCTAATTTGTAATTAATTGCCCAGCCCTAATAAAATGAAAGCTTGCTGTAAGTCTACAGTAAAGCACAGTCCTCTCCTAGTACCTCAGCCCGGGCCGTGCACTCTGTGAACAGTAGTATCGAGTTGGCGTGACCCAGAAGAGGGAACAGCCCTGAAGGCAACACGTGCCGTTTACATTCACTGTAATAAACTACAGACTGCCTGACCTCAGTAAGCCCCACAGAAACACAATACTCCTCTACTTTAATGCAATAAAAGAGGATTTTCTAACCATCTGAGTTGTGTTTAAACAAAGGAGGAAAAAAGAGCGCTCTCAGGACCAGGAGGAGGCATTTTATTTAGAAAGAAAAGCTCCACAATGAGGCATAATTACAGACATAGCACAAACATCCACTCTCCTAACCCACCCACCCTTCTCCTCTCCTTCCGCTCTCCTTTCAAAAACCACAAATNAATGAGAAACGTACCGATACGTGGGTCAAATCAAGGATTTTTTTAAACAAAAACAAAAAAAAGTCTACAAAAGAAACTCTGTTAACATGTACAGGTACATCTAAAAAAAATAGAGTTCTATTAAAAAAAATCTTGATATTTTTAGTCACTCATTTCAGTCTTATTATACATTATGTGAATTACACAGTAAATTATTTCAAGCTTTTTTTAACTTGAATTTTGGATAATCATGGCTTACACACTGCAAAAAAAACTTAAATCCAAGCAAGCATTTATGAGTTATTTTTTGTAAAAATGTCTTATTGGTCTTTATTTGAGCCAAATTTACCAGACCAGTCTCAAAAAATGTCCTGTTTTAAGTAATTTAAAGACAAAAATGTCGGAATGGCTTGTAATAAGGAAAAAAAATTCTACCAATAGTGTAAGTTTCTTGTTTTAAGACATTTTTCTAATTTCACAAATCTTTACGGACAAATTTTTCTAACCCAGTAGTTTTGTTTACTCATTATAAGCAAGCCAGACATCATTTTTGTCTTTAAATATCTAACAATAAGTCATGTTCCTGGACTTGTTAGTTGACTTTGGCTCACATCATGACTAAAAGGACAATTTTGACCAAAAATTACATTCGCTTAGATTTCAGTTTTGTGCTGTCACCACCACTTTTACTTCTGATTTGTCCATTTTAGCCACTCCTTACCCTTTTTGTTTGCAGCTTTCAGACCATTTTTGCTACTTTGCAAATTTCCTCCCAATTTTTGTGCCTCGTCACCCATTTTTGCTTTTTT
Source organism: Thalassoma bifasciatum (assembly GCA_008086565.1). NCBI lineage: Eukaryota > Metazoa > Chordata > Actinopteri > Labriformes > Labridae > Thalassoma > Thalassoma bifasciatum. The sequence goes on along the minus strand of RPOG01001616.1, from coordinate 59,283 downwards.
TGGATCATTTTTCACAACCTTAAATTTGTGTTGATTGCTACTTCTTGCCGTTTCTGCCACTTTTCACCACTTAGGTCGCTCTTGCAAAATTAGTTTTCAACAATTTGGTTATTTGGTTGAGTAACACTGGTGTAGAGCACTGAACATCTACTGCAAAAAGTCTATTTGGTATTCTGATACATTTGAGGTTGAAGAAATATTGCATTGTCTGTGATTAGAATGTTGCAGCAGGCCATATTGTGATTAAATCTAATTTGTAATTAATTGCCCAGCCCTAATAAAATGAAAGCTTGCGGTAAGTCTACAGTAAAGCACAGTCCTCTCCTAGTACCTCAGCCCGGGCCGTGCACTCTGTGAACAGTAGTATCGAGTTGGCGTGACCCAGAAGAGGGAACAGCCCTGAAGGCAACACGTGCCGTTTACATTCACTGTAATAAACTACAGACTGCCTGACCTCAGTAAGCCCCACAGAAACACAATACTCCTCTACTTTAATGCAATAAAAGAGGATTTTCTAACCATCTGAGTTGTGTTTAAACAAAGGAGGAAAAAAGAGCGCTCTCAGGACCAGGAGGAGGCATTTTATTTAGAAAGAAAAGCTCCACAATGAGGCATAATTACAGACATAGCACAAACATCCACTCTCCTAACCCACCCACCCTTCTCCTCTCCTTCCGCTCTCCTTTCAAAAACCACAAATTATGACAACTTAAGGCTTTTTCCTTTTTTTTTCCACCAACTTCACACACACACACATTTCCCCAGTGAACAAAAAAACAGTCAGCTGTCTGTAAACACAACATCCATTTTGTGAATCAACTCTGAACGCTTCCCTGCAGACGGAGCTGCGAATGCAACCGGTCAAGCATCAGAACGCAGCCGCCACATCAGATAGGAGTGCGTGACGAGTCCCAGAGGGCGCTCGATGGCGGTCAGGATGAGGTCAAAGCGGCTGCTGTAACGCTAAAACTGAGCGAATAACTGTAAATGTGCTTCTCAAGCCCGAGAAGCATCTACAACCCTCTGCTTGGAAATTCTCCTCATGAATTGCCAGGCTGGGTGTGAATACCAAGAGGGGAGTTTGTATTCTGGCAGCAATTATGACGAAGCAACTCAATTTAAATGCATTCAATAGCGGATGAAAACACACAATCATGCTGCGATTAAGCACTCACTCCCCATAAAGCTACAGAAAGAAGTGACTCTTCACATTTAAATAAAAAAAAAAAAATCACCTAAAATCAAAAAGAGGTGCTTGAAGAAAAGCAGCACTTCTCCATCTCAAGACTATCTCCAGTGAAACGCCGTGAAAACAGGCATAAACTATGATTTGTTGAAGGAGAAATCAAAAGGTGTGATTGAGGGCACAGATGGAGGGTGGAGAGGGAGGAGACGCCGCACTTCAGCTCAGAAATCCAGGGAACAAAGCGTCGAGGAGGGGGAAATGATGGTGTTTTATTTTTGGCTCTGATGAGAGAGACATGTCTAAGGGCCACTCCATGCCTGGAAATAAACACAAACACCTACTCAACGAGATGTTTGGCTGACAACACAGGAGGAGGGGGGGGAAACATGAAATCATAATTGCCCTAAGATTTCCTGCCAAGAAGAGATCCCTGTTGTTGATAAACATCTTCTGTTGTGAACAGCTTGTTTCCCTGAAGAAGAAACTCAGATTTACAGACCAAATTACAAGAGTATAAAAGTCACAGCGCTCTCTGCCTACAAATATAACTTCATTTCCAGTAGTCATAAAGTTTTCTGCCGTGAGGTGGGAGAAAATACAGCCTGGTAAACACGGCCTCTGTGGGCTTCAACTGTGGAAACATTAATGGAGTCTGGAAGGAGAGCGCCACGAGAGAAATATTACAGGAAATGAGAAGGTAAAGGTGGGGGAAGAGCTTTTCATTCACTCAGAGAAAACACAGTTACACCTGAAGGTAACAGAGGTACAATCCACATCAATGATCGCGCCTTCCATTAAAAAAGTATGTATGACTTTTCTGTTATGGTTTAAATAATAAAAGACAAAGCAGAAATACTAATTATACATTAGTGGGAGCTGAATAGCTTGAAACAAAGCTGCACCAGTGAAAGAAGTTAACCTAGATTCCTGCAAAGTGGGATTACGCTCCAGATGTATACAACATTAATTGCATGATTTTATAGTGTGAGTCACTGTTTGGGCTTGAAAATCAAATTTCATGAGACAAAAATAATTAAAGCGACATTTTATAACAAAAATTGTACGAGAGAAATGAGATCACTTGAGCGAACGGGGGACCCGAGCCGGGGTCTCCAACAGGCAGCTCACAGTGCAAATGAGAAAATGTAAAAAGATAATCAGAGAATAAGAGACGAAATAAAAAGAATCAATCCAAACTCTATCAATTACAGTTCTTTATCTATCCAACCTCCCTCCTTAAGAACCAATAAATGTTCAAATTTCCTGACAATAACCTGAACTGTAATCAAAAAAATGTGATGAAACCCAAAATCTATTGAATTTTTGCCCAAAGTGTAATAATTTGTTTCCTTTTGGGTCAGATATAACATTGTTTTTATACAATTTTTATTACATTTTAGGCTCAGCACTTTCGTTACATTACACTGGGGAATTATTAAAAAAAAAAGAGTCAAATTTTTATGCTTATTAAAACTAAAATTGGCATGCTGATTCAAAAATTTGTTTTTTTGCATGTCAAGTTTTTTCTCTACAGCTTACCCTCTGGATAAGCAAAATTCAATCAGTGTAATTTTGCTTATCCAAGCTGTAGAGAAAAAACTTGACATGATAGAGAAAAACTGAGATCAATTTTGGATTCCACACCCAAAAATTAGTTAAAAACAGGTGTCATATATAACCCAACAAAAATTGTGTTCCCCAGTGTAATTGACTGGATTGCATGATGGAGGGTTATTAAAAGTGTCACAATGGTTTTTCACTGCATACAATGCACAATGAACCTGAATATATCTCATCAGAAGTGTTGTGTTGTAAAATACCAAACAATGGTCGGAGCATTTATTTGTTTGAATTATTGTTCAGACCAGGCGACTATTTGGGACAGGCGTTTAATTCCTTTCTCACAAAAATCTTGCTCAGCTAAAAAACGAAAAATATGCTAAATTCAATCAGATTATTTATTTACACCAGGAAACAGTTTAGCCAGCAGCAAACTTCCTTCTCGTGTTCATGAGCATATTTCACATCAGACAGTTTGAAGTTAAGGCCGTACTCCTTATTTTTTTGCTGCACCAGGGTCATGGCGATCAGCAGCAAGGTGACTGATGTGACTAATGTTAGGTTTTTTTAAAAGCACGTGCGAACGTGAAAAGGGAGAAAACATGCTGCAGGAATGGCAAAATCTTCTCCTTCTTCTTCAAATTTTTAAGTGCATTACTCCAGGCGTTTCCATGGAATGAGCAGGTATTTGTCAAAATGTACTGCTACACCCAGGGGTTAATTGGGACCTGGGCGATTAAAGGGAACCCAGGTGTTATTCAGTGTTTTACGGTATATCGAATTACAACAATCAACAGTCAAAAATTGTTGGAACTGTCCACACAAAGCTGTTCCAGTTCAGGCGTGTGGTCTTGTTCTTGTGCCCTATGAGGTATTTCCCCCACTTATGCATCCGACCTCGAGTCCGGCCTGTGACGCCTTTCACACGTCACTCTCTGCTCTTGCCCTGTTTCCTGTTTTATCCACTGTCCTGTCTTCCCTGATTAAAGGCGTCAAAACTTTCATAACTCATCAAGTGTACTGCTATCATTACAACCATAAGTGTAACAATAAACCTGACAGTATCACTTTGTCTCAACGGATGTTTTGGTGTAATACTCTCCCAGTTGGTTTTAATGTTTGTTTAGAACAACATTGCTGCAATCCAGCTGCTTCCCAACCAAAGCATCATCATTTGTATTGTGATAGTTTTGTATGAAGGTTTTAACTGGTCCAACAGTCTGACTGCTTTTATGTTGCTTCAAAGTGTTTTTAAAGGCAAAAGAGAATTTCATCCACCTTGTAACCGCCTTAAGTTTTTCTAAATGATTAAAAAATGAACGAATGTTCGACGTTTTCTTACCTTGGCCGATGTGGCTCAGGTGAGGGTCTAGACTGGGTGAGCGTGGGTCTGCCAGGTCCTCACTGCCGCCATCTGCAGACGAGGAGCAGAGAGAGAAAGACAAGGAGTGAGCGCGGTGGTGCTGCGAGCGCGACGAGGAGGACGCGTCGGCCAGCAGCAGAGCTACGTCCTCCTCCCCGATCAGCCAGGTGTGCGAGCGCAGGACCCCCAGGAGGCTGCTCATACACAGACCCTCCACACCCTTCCTCCGGGGGCCCAGGCGGCTCCTCATGGTGGCGAAGGGGGACCGCGCCGCCAAGCTCCACTTCTTCCGCCCCCCCATGTTTAGACCAAAGAAGCAGCGCGCCTCTATCTTAAGGGCCGGCCCGTGCAGATAACAGGATGGTTTACATTACAGCCATGGTAGCATGCAGGGAGCAGAGTGTTGGAGCCACTATCAAAGCGCTCTGTACGGTTCAATGAGCGAGGACGAGCTGTAAAAACAGTGGGCGTATCCCAGGATAGATCCACATACGCTTAATGATATGAGGATCAATTACGCCCAGGGGAGCAGGCAGGCAGAATTAGCCACAGTGGATGGAGCTGAAACAAGACGGGGGGGGGTGGCTTCGCTGGGCAGCACAGTCAGTGTCACTGGGGGATTGTTTCATAATCCTGTTCAAGTGCTGATGGATCTACTGTAAAGCACGGCAGGCCGGCAGAGGAGGTGTGGAACAAATGATTTACACTCAGAATAAATACATCCCACTGGAATTAAGTGAGCTATTTATACAAACAGTATGAGCACGTACGAAAAACCAGTCAAAGCAGAAGGATTTTCTAAGCAGAGATGGAAAGAAAGCCTTTTATCGCCGGAGGATCGTATATTTTCAAAAGCCCCGCATTGTGTTCTTAATCACAGGGCTCACATCAGCCCAAACAAATACTTGAGTTTTATCTCCCTCCATCGCAGATTCACACACTGTGAGCCAGCAGCCACACAGCGGGCTCGATCAGCTCGCTGGTGGAAAGATCAAGCCTGTCGATGGACGGATAGATTAAGCCGCTGGGCATGATTGTGTGAGAACTGGGCCAGTTTGAGATAGACTCCGATCGTGGAGGGGGGGGGGGGACTTCTGCAGAGACGCTCTGTTCCTGACCTGAGCAAACGTTTCATGATGTGTCGAAATAACAAGCATGATGCAAAAAATATGAAACATTACAGTAGAAAATGACTGATGTGGTCTTTTCAGGGCTGATACTGATACTGTTTATCGTTAATAAAGGGGGCCCAGGGGCGGATCTAGCAGGGGGGCATAGGGTGGCAGCTGCCCCCGTAAGACAAAGCCACGCCACCCCAGTTATAATGATTTTGAAAGATAAATTCATTTACTGACTATGAGATAAGTCTAAACTATGAGAAATAAGTCAAAATGTTCAGATAAAACAACATAGTTTGAGTTGAAAAGTCAAATCTAGAAATAAAAAGTTAAAAAAAAGTTTTAAAAAATGAAACTTTCAGATGGAAAATCAACTTTTTAGTTAAAAAGTCAAATCTTTTAGTTTAATAGTGAAAACTTTGGAACTAAAAGCAAATTTAAAAAAGATAAATAGTCAGAACTATGGTGCAAAAGTTAAATTTTGAGCAATAAATCAGAATTTGAGAGAAAAAAAAAAACAATATTTGCAGATAAATTGCCAAATTTATTTGGCAAGTTTTGGAATTTAGAGCTGAAAAAACAGATTTAAAGTTCAAAAGTCAAATTTTTGAGTTCATAAGTCAACATTTTGGGATAAAGAGTCAAATTTTTGAGATAAATACTCAAACTTATAGGGCAAAAGCTAAAATTCTAGCTTAAAAGAAAATCATAATTTGAGTTTTAAAGTCAAAAATTTTAGATAAAAGCCAATAATGTAAGATATCAAAGTTAAATTCTGACATAAAAAGTCAAAATTCTAAGCTAAATAGATAAAATATGTGGAATAAGTTGAAATTTGCCCTATAATCTTAAAATTTTTGACTATATAAGTAAAAAAAAAAGGAGAAATCTCAACAGAATTAGTTTTTTATTTTGATTTTTTTCAACTGGCAGAAATTGAAGTCACTCCATTCTTATTGTTGCCATTATACATATTTTTTTGCTTCAAATAGTGAGGGAGTTTTTTAAATACATTTTTGGGGACATAGACTTCTGCCATGTTGACACCACTTTAAGATTGACCGCCTCTCTCTTGCAGTACAGTTCAGTAAAGATCTTTCACTTTCACTCTTTTTTTTTAATGTTCAACATCATCAAATCCCCTAAAAATAGCTCCTCACCTTGCACACCTGATGAGCCATATCATCTGGTGAAATCAATGCGGTAAAAATCAATACGAGCTGTGAAACTGATGTACTCTTGCTATAGGAGCACAGGCTGCACAGCCAGCCGTAAAAAACACACACATGCACATGCGAGGCCGAGTACGGAGCGTGACTGTGCGAGCAGAAAGCTCAATGATACACACTAATAGATTCTGCACACTCGCTCTGCTCCTGCAGCGTATCTGATTAGCACCTGAGGTGACGTTTCCAGCAAAGTGCTTGTCAGCAGACAGGTTCAGAGGCTGGAAATGTCATAACAGAGGCATCAATAATTCAAGAGCGGAGGAAAATAAAGCTGTGGAATGAATAGATGTGAAAACTCTAAGGTCTCATCTTCTTTTGTTGATATTGTTTAAAAGTGGGACAGTAGATCTGAGGGGGAGACATGATGCATCCAACATGGGGAGAGTTTTAAAAACAGAAAGAAGAGCTGCAGGCTCAAATGAAATATATTAACTATATATGAGGGAGACCAAGTCCTTTTTCGCCTGAGCATGTCCTCCTTTCTGTTTGTAAAGTAATATCTGGGGGAATTTTATAAATCTTCCAAAATGTGCAGGTTTTTCTGAGCTTGATCCACAGACAATTGATATTTATAACAAAACAAAGCTGCACTGGGATAACGCCTTAAAATCTGAGTACATATTCATTTCATTTAAGCATGTGGTGAGACATTATTTTAGAGGCCAATTTTCACCAGTCAAAAAACTAAAATGAAAACTTGTCTTTGGTGAGAATGTTTTTCGGTCCATATTAAGTCAAACTTTTAACATTTTTGAAAGACAACAGCAAATTTACAAGATAAAAAGTCAAAAATAGGAGATAAAAACTCAAAATTTTAGGATGAATTATCATAATATTGAGATAAAAAGTCAGAATTGCAGGATAATGAAGTCAAAATTTTGGGATTAATAGTAAAAAATCTTGAGATAAAAAGCTGTTATTATAGTAAAAAGCCAATATTTTGGGATAAAGAAATAAACTTTTGATAAAATGGCAAAATTACAGGATAAAAAAATCAAAATGTTTGAATGAAATGTCAAAATTTTGCAAAAAAAGTTGGTTTTTGAGATTAAAAGTCAAAATTGTAAGATTATACAGTCAGAGTTTTATGAAAGAAAGGTCTAAAATAAGATGAAAAGTCAAAATCTTGAGATGAACAGTCAAAGTTTTGGGACAAAAAGTTGGTTTTTGAGATAAAAAGTCAAAACTGCAAGATAATACAGTCCAAATTTTATGAAAGGAAGGTCAAAAATAAGATGAGAAGTCAAAATTTTGACATCAAAAGTCAATATCTTAAGATGAACAGTCAAAGTTTTGGCACAAAAAGTTGCAGTTTTGAGATAAAAAGTCAAAATTTTTGGGATTAAAAGAAAAAAAGATGAAAAGCTGAAAGTGCAGTAAAAAGCCAAATATTTTGAAATAAAGAAAAAACTTTTGATAAAATGGCAAAATTACAGGATTAAAAAAAAAATCAAAATTTTTGGACGAAATGTCAAATTTTTTCAAAAAAGTTGGTTTTTGAGATTAAAAATCAAAATTGTTGGATAATATAGTCAGAATTTCATGAAAGGAAGGTCAAAAATAAGATGAACAGTCAAAATCTTGAGATACAAAGTCAGTTTTTTGGGATAAGTCAAAATATGAGAAAATGTCATAATTTCGCCTCAACATGAGCAAAAAAAAAAAAAATAAAATAAAAAAAGCAACTCAACAAAGCCAGTTTTCTAATCCATATTTCTAACAGGCAGAAATCAGCTTCTTTGGTTTACATCAAAGAAAATCTTCCCGTCAAACAAAACAAAAAAAAAAGCATTTTTAATTAAATGTTTGTTTTAGTCATCGTTGAGTGTTTTGGGGTATTTTTTCAGGATCTTAAAGAGGGGTCTCTCTTCTTTTGGGGTTTTCAGAAAATGGTCCCCCCTCTCTTTATGTCTTAAAACATCAGGTACCAGAGCTGCAGGTTGCAGGTTTAACTTCCTTTATTTTCTTATCAATTTATTTCATTCTGATGCCACTTCAAGACTAAGTGTCTATCGTTGTCCAGAGTTATTACAGATAAGTCGTAAAAAGATTATCTTGGCAATAAAAGGAATCATTATGTCACAGCTTTAAGCCTTTTTTTCTCTCCACTTTTCAGCGAGGGAAACACATCTTTGTTCCTCTTTTATCAGACAGAACACTGCTATTCTTCTGCGCAGATTACTCTCTTGTTACGCACTGATCACAGCACAATGTCCTGCCACACGGATCAATGGCCTATTAAGCAGGGAACATGAAAGAGGAGGACCAACAGCTGACAGAAGACAGAGAGGCTTTTTTTTTTTTACTGTAACATCAAAGACAAACAGTGGACATCATTCTTGTTACATACAGAACATCCATCAACAACACGGTGAACACAGCTCTGGATGTCAGTATCAGATTCAGTGTCAGTCTGCTCTCACATCCTCTTCAGTCTGAAAGTAAAAGACCGGCTCCTACACCCAGGAAATAATGGTGCACTCTCTCTCTGCCAGCTGTAACGCCACGCCGCTGTGTGTGTTGGGATGTCAAAGGAGCGAGGCTGAATTCGCACACGGACAAAGAGTCATTATGGGCGAAGTCAGCGTGACATCTGATAGTGATCCCGCGGAGCATGGCGGAGAAACTGCGATCATTACAGCTCAGGGTGACTTTGATGAACCCGCCTGTGTTCGCTCTGACCTCTGCGACCGCTCTGAGGCTCCTCGTCCAGACTCTCTTTGAGGATGATTACTTTAAAATGTGCTCTTTTGTGCAATCGCCATTTGGAAAAAATTCAATCTCTGATCCCATAGACTGTCGGTGATGTATGGCTTTAGGAACAATGACCAGTTTCTTTGACTCTCCAGTGAAACCAGCTCTTATCAGAGTAGGTATCGTTAAATCCCAGTCAACAATACCCACTCCATGTGATTTTTGCTCTCAGAGAAATGAACTTGAGGAGCCATTCGGTTCATATCAAGAGTGAAAAATATACACCTCTTTTACTCAACAACTGATGTGTTTCCACAACACTTTTCCTCAAAAAAAAAAGTGACATTTCTGGAGTTTCTGTCTGAAGTACAATTGCACCTTGTTGATGTTTCCATTACGACGAGAATTGTGCATAACGTGAGTGATGCTGAATGCGGGACAAGAAAGGAGGACTGCAACAGGCGGTAACCATGGTTACCACAAACATTTTCAGACGAGCTCACAGAGGCATCTGTTATTCACGTCCACTGAAGTGATTTTGCAAAAAAGGTGTTTGCATTGAACTTTTGCCCTTAACTTCAATATCACAACTTCTGAAAAAACACCTCATCAAGGCTTAAAAACTAATTTTTAAAATTTGACAGGTTTTTCAAAATTATGTTGTTTCCATTACCCTTTTTTTTAATGGGATATTTAGGTTTTGTACAATTCTAGGTGTAATGTAAACGCAGCTCATGGCTGTGGTTTTTTTGTGCAGAAGCACCTGTTTGTGCGACTCAGTTTCACAACAAACACAGTTTCACTTAAATGTCACTCTCGTTTACTTCAGTGGTGTAAACCTGGGGAAATACTATTCCCCATATACTGGGGAACTACTAAATATTGTGATTTGCTCATAACCAGATGTTTCGACAGTTGTGCCCCAAAGTTACACCCCCAGCAGAATTTCTGTTTTTTTGGCCTTTTCGCAGAAAAAATGAATGATAACACAAAATCCTTTCTATCACTGATGTTAAGAAGTTGGGTGAAGACATTTATTGAAAACAAAATAGTTTACTCTTTTTTAATCATAATGATAACAGAAACTTCAAAAATGACCCTGTTAAGAAGTTTACACAACTCTGGTGGTTTTGTCCTGATAAATGCACAAAAGTGAACACAAATGTGTTTGAATGTCTACTAAAGGTAACCATCCTCACCTGTGATCTATTTACTTGAAATCAGTGTGTGTATAAAAAAATGAACAGAGTCATTTTTGAAGTTTCTGTTGTTATTATGATTTAAAAGAGTAAACACAGTTGTTTGTTAATAAATGTCTTCACCCAACCTCTAACCATGAGTGATAGAAAGGTTTTTGTGTTATCATTCATATTTTCTGAGAAAAGGACAAAAAATCAGAAAATTCTGCTGGAGGGGGTGTAAACTTTTAGGCACAACTGTATGTTCAGAGATCTAGGATCCAGCAGTGACTCTCATGTTAATTTACTTAACCCTGTATAGCCAAACTTATCGTTTTTGATACATGTTTATCTCATCAACATGAAAAAAAGTTTGTTTAAAAACATTCTAAAATATTTTCAAACACATATTCTACCACCTTGAGGATTGTCATATCACTACAGTCAGCTAAAGTTGTTTTTTGGCCCTTTTCAAAATGTTGGTTCTCAGGAAATTATCCACACAGGAAAGTAATAAAACTGCTTGATTTTCAAGAGGTTGCAGCAAGAGTAACATCGCAGTAGTTACTTTAAATAAAAAAAAGTGCTTTCTGCGTGAAATAAATGCATATTTATTAAAAAATATAATACAATAGATAAAATAGTACGCAAAATTTCCCAGTGTGTCAAATGTGATACAAGAAATATATCATGAATAAAATGATAAAGAAATATGTTTTTGTGGATTTTGTTAAAAGCGTTAAGAAACATCTCAGTTCCATAAAAAATGAGATTTTCAGACTATTTTTTTGATTGGTCAGGCTTTACAGGGTTAAAACTCAGTGAATTGTGAACAAAACCGGTAAAGCTACTTTTTGATAAAGAATCAGATTGATAAGCGGAATCGATGACGGTGTTGGTGTCAATAAAATCTCCTTACAGAGAACAAAACTTCAATCTGAAGGAAAGTAGTTGGAACTTTTACACTTTGAGATGGATGAAGTTGTTTTTCTGTGACTGATCAATCGCGTCAAACAGAAAGAAAAGGCAATAGACTCACCCTTTAACTCTAATCGATGCTGCTTTTTTGCCTGCGGGACTTTCCAAAACAGCCAACAATGGGAGAGAAAAAAGGGCCACAGCTTATCCTTGTAACAGAGACACATCCCGGATATTAGGAGCCCGAAGAATTACATCCCTCAGCTCAACGACTTCACTCCGTGACAGCACAGTGATTCAGTTTCTCGCCGCCTTATTTCTTACCTTGGCTGATTGCCTCCACGGGGCCCTAATGCTGTTGAGTTGCCAACTTGTTGTCAATCCCCAGTTTCTCACCAAGAGACAAACTAGGACCTCTAATTAAACACTCGTATTCTCCCTGTTACTCTCCTTGTCAGGGCAGACTTTTCTTACCATTCATCAAAAGAAAAAACCTTCTACAGAGATGCATTACAGCAGGCAGAGAAATCCTTTCCACACACCCTGAAGAAGCATGACTTCCACAGAGACAGAGCGGTAAATAATTCAGTGAGTTTGTTGCAAGAAGTGATACATTTTCTAATTACGTGCAAAGCATCCTCGCACGATCCAAGCACCCTTATTACTCAAGAGAGCTGAATGTTAAAGCATCTCAAATCCTCCCGTGTAGAAAACGAAACAGGGATCATGTGCGAGCAATGATAAATAAAACATCCTGACATTTATTCAGCCCACACACAAATAGAAAAAGTGCATCCCATATATCACATGGAGTTATCCTGTGTGTGAGCTGATGTATCATGGGTAATTTACCAAAATAGAGGTGGATATACAGAGTTTTTAGAAAGGAAAGTTTGAAGTTGGAAAAGGTAAATGCCAGCGAGTGAATCAGAGCTGATTCCTGTAGTGAGCAACAATCGCCGCTGCCAAATTAAAAGCTGTGATGTCAGCAGAGACGAGGCTGTGATGTGACTGCTGGAGCGCCTTTGGGCAGGGCACTCGAAAAACTCAAGGACGACTTAAAGCAGCGAAAAAGAAAAACAAGTTTGCACATCATCATCCCCTCTTCCTGCTGTCAATCAACTCATCATCAAACCATCTCAGAGCCAAAAAGTCAAAATAAGTCTCTGCTTTACTTCTCTGCTTTAAAATCATTTTAAAGTGCAGAAACAAACCAAAGTAGAAACTCTAAATGACTCGTGAGCGTGCAGACAAATTGGTAGACATCTTCATTAGTGTCAGCCTTATTGAAATACCATCACCAGCACCTGCAGTTTTTTTTTTTTACAAAACGTCATGTTGCTGTTTATAATTCCTTTCTCCAAAAATGTGGATTCAACATTATTTACTGTCAGGTATTCACACTGTCATGACCAATGACTGTATATAGAATGGACAGCATGCTTCCGCCTGTCACCGTTCTACGTTTTTGAAGCCAAAAAACCCCGTTTCTCTAGCCGCCATTGTGCAGCCAGAGTCTGCGCAGTAGAGAATTTCCGGTGGTGCCAAGTAAAAAAGAGAAATAAAAATATTTATTTCTTCTTCTTCAGAAGGTTTAGTCTCCTTTTGGCTCTTTCCCGAAGTTTCTTATATCCCCAGTAAAAACTACTCACGAACGGCAGCTGTCAACTATCGTAAAACGAAACTTATATCGCGGTTTTTAACGTCCAATAACTAATGAGAAACCAACTTCTCAAAAAAAAAAACACCTGAACACCATGCAGCCAGAACACATCATCATACTACCTTAGCGTGAAGATGAAAGAAACGTTTCTGCGAGGTATCGTAATTTTTTAAAGTTTTCCCGGCTCATATCTGGAATACATGGGGAGGCGGGGCTTATGACCTATACTGCAGCCAGACACCAGGGGGCGGGGCATCTGCTGGAAGCTTCAGTTGGAGCCGAACGTCGTTTCGTTCACTCATTATACAGTCTATGGTCATGACCTCCTGATGGCAAAGGTCAAAAAGCTTTCTCTCTTTGAAGTAGTTGGATTGTTGAGCTGCATGAGCAAAGGCCTCTCACAACACAACGCCATCAAGTGGCACATGGAGTAGGTAATAAGGCCGATACTGGTGCTGGTGAAGAGCTTTAAGAACAAAAACTCTTCTAAGGCCTCGTCTCCTTCCACTAAATTGCCCGTTAGGACTTTGAGAGCAGCAAACATGGAAGTTTGATTCTTCCTCAATGATCCTGATGGTGTCCAACGTTACTGTCATGACGAGGAGATCCCACTGAGATGTTTTCTAGGCGGCACAGTGGAGGGAGCGCCATCATGATCTGCTTTTTTCTTCAATGGAACAACGGAGCTTCAGGTTGTGCAGGAGCGTCCTTCATGACTGAGGGTCCTGGTCTGTGTGTTAATGACTGGGTTTTTCAACAGAACAACGCTGCAGTTCACAAACAAAAACTTCTCTCAGAGGAATAATCTCTCTCTTTTGGATCATCCTGCGTATTCCTCTGATCTAAATCACATTGAGAACATTATGGGATGGATGGAGAGGGAAGTTTACAAAAATGGACATCAATTCCAGACAGTAAAAAATAAAAAAATAAAAATTCTGCACATCACTTTACTGGTAACTTTTCATTGTTCTTCTCTTTTTTGAGTTTGTGTCCCATCATTCTTTGTAAATAGTGTAAGTTTCTATATTTTTTTCTAAATTGCTAATTTCTAGTAACTATCTTAAGTCTTTATTATTATACTAATAATGATAGTAATTGGGGTAATAATAAAAATAATGATTATTATTGTTGGTATTGTTGTTGTTGTTGTTATTATTATTATAGTTATTACTATAGCTAATTTGTAGCTTATTTTTTTAGCTTATTTGTTTTTTATTTTCTATTTATTCTACCTCATTCTATTTTATTATTTTACTTTATTGTTGCATCTTTTGCACTTGGAATGTTTGTGAGCTGCTGTGACATTGGAATTTCCCCCATGGGAGATCAATAAAGATTATTCTATTCTATTCTATTCTATTCTATTCTATTCTATTCTAGATGCCAAACATGAAGCATCTTCACCACTTGAAGTAATGTTCCCACTAACCTCCTGGAAACACTTGCATCAAACAAGAACATTGGAGCTCCTCGTTACAAAGTCATTTTTTCAAACTTTTATTTCTATTTTAGGGTTTTTCCATTTATTTTTGAGCTGTCTTGTCTCACTCCTATTTCTTTTTTTGTGCCTTGAAACTCTGCTTAGAACCTTTTTAAGATCTAATTGTGCAAAGTGTAAATTTGTGCAATTTTTCAACTGGTCTTAAGATGTTTATCAGGTGTGTATCAGGACCATAGCTGTAAATGTGTCCTGTACATTGACATAAGTAATATCCAAAGAGCTCCTATTGGATACAAGCAGTGAAGAGTGTCTGCCCTCTGATTTATCTTTATGGTGTCTCAAAGAGAAGCTGAAACAAAACTGTTCATCACTTTGTGTTTTACCTGCAATGACAAGCCAAAAGACAATCCTGTCATCTCATAAAGTAATGTTACTTTGAGAGACAACAAACTGCAGCAGTTACCAGGGCGTCCCGGAGGAGGAGAGGGGCTGTTATGGACCTCTGATGTTACGAGTCTGTGGGGACACTTTAATGCAGGTGTGCAGAGAGGAACAGTGCGATAGAGCCACTTTTACAAGCTGTTCGGGACAATACCAGCATCAAATGTGATTTAAAGTGTGTGTCCTTTAGCTCTGTGAGACATTACCCAAAAATACAGCAATTTTCCCTACAAATAAAGCCACAATGAGCTATAATTATCTCTATTTATATCAAATATTGTGCTCACAAATTGAAAAAGCAGCACTGTATGTTACATCAGCTTTGGGAATTCAGTATGAGCCGCCTAACAGCCAATAAACACGACCATATGGTGCAGTTTAACATTTGGCTTGTTTTCATCTCAAATGCAGTGAATGTTTTAACTCTTATTCAGCCTCTTAATAGAGAAGGAAAATCACCCAAACCACAGTCTAAACTCAGAGTATTTAATGTCTCAGATAACAGCTCTGCAATAATAATTCTAATGAACGTGTTTGCTGCAATTTGTTCTTTCTGTACTAACTGTAAACTTCTTCCAAATCCCAAAGTGGCAGCAGATTAGGGCTGAACAATTATCGTTTTCTGATTGAAATCGCAATGTCAGACATCGTGATCATGCGATCGTCAAAGCTGCGATTTTTTTCCTGCTCCTGACTGACCCAGGATCTGTTGTGTCAGCTGTTTCACACACACGTGTCTTGAGTGTAAGACTGTTGTGAAACATCCTTTTTTCTTTGGGATTGTTGTTTATCTTATTTTATTTAACTTGACACAATGAAGAATATTTTGAATATATCATTTTTCAAAGTTGAGATTAAAAGATAGCTCTTTTTTTTCTTCAGTTTTTATAACTAAAAACACAATTTTAAAAGTCTGGTTTAGGAGAAGCAGGAATAGATGTGAGAGCCTTAGTTTTGAGAAGAGTCAAAATTCGACAACTTATCGAAAAATCTTCTTTTTAAATTTTTTTTTGCCTTTTATCCTATTATTCTGTTTTCATTTCTCACAGTTTCGACTTAAATTTTAGAATTTTGACTTTTTATATCAAAATTTCAACTTCTTATTTCAAAAATTGCCTTTATTTCAAAATGTAGACTTTAGTAATCTTCAAATTTTGACCTTAAATGAAAAAAGTTTGGACTTTTTTCTCATAATGTTAAACTGATTTCTTAAACTCAAGAAGTTTCATCTCAAAATCTTGTCTTTCTGTCTCAGAAATTTGTCTTTAATTCTCAAAGTTTTCACTTTTTATATCATTGACCTTTATGTAAAATGTTGAAACATTTCTTACCTTCAGTTTTCATTTTCATCCTTGCATTAGAGTAGTAGCTTTAGATCAGGGGTGTCCAAACTTTTTCCCAAAAGGGCTTTATTGGAAAACTGTGAAAATGACTAAGGGCCGGCAGCTCTCAAGTTTACTGTTTCCTAACAGTGAAAGTTACAAATGAGCGCCCTATTGGAAAACAATTTCTTTTTAGAAGTTTCAAAAACAAACAAACAAACAAACAAGAAATGGTTAAGTCAAACATGCTTGTGCTGTTATTGCAGACCTTTGAGATAAAAACCAAACCTGGGAAAAATATGTAACAACTTTTTGGCAGGATCAGGATCTGGACTTTATCACGTTTGTTTATACGACAATTATAAAACATTTTAAACCCCAAATACCTTTGATCCTGCATTCTGAACCATTTTATGCTTCAACTTTTGTCTTTTTTTGACCATTACATATCTTTAATTCAGTTTTTTGGTCCTCTCATGTATTTTTATTTTTTATTTTTTTAAATTCTAAACAACTCATGAAACACATTTTGCATCATGCCAAATGCAATTAAATGTCATCTGTAAAAATTGTTGAGTTTTTGCAGATTCTACAGAGGTTTAT
Source organism: Thalassoma bifasciatum (assembly GCA_008086565.1). Classification (NCBI taxonomy): domain Eukaryota; kingdom Metazoa; phylum Chordata; class Actinopteri; order Labriformes; family Labridae; genus Thalassoma; species Thalassoma bifasciatum. Next base: position 42,564 of record RPOG01001616.1, on the reverse strand, counting down.
CTTTATAAAGTTGCCTATGCACAGTCCAAATCTTTGTGAAATGTTACCAGATATTATAAGATTTATTTCAAGCACTTGACAGAAACTGTAAATGTAAACAATTAGAAAATAATCAATTAAAGTGACATAACGAACACATGGTAAGATGAGAGCTGGGGCCGCTTGAAAATAGACGGCGGGCCACAATTGGCCCCCGGGCCATAGTTTGGACATCCCTGCTTTAGATGTTTCAATTGTTGAATGTATTTTTTTGGTCAAGTTTGTAAATGTTACAGTACATAGTGAATACTTTACTAAAGCATGGTTTAAAGAAAATTGTGAATCCAATTGAAATCGCTGTATCTGCCAGAAAAATCGCAATAAGATCTTTTTCTAAAATGGTTCAGCTCCACATCAGATGCAATAAAAGAAGACACACTCCTTCATGCTCGTGGAGCCCAAAGCAGTCCAGGGGTACCTCTGTTTGTCCTGTTCTTACATAACGAAAGATAATCCTCAGGCTGTAGAAAATCCTTTTATAACTCCTACTACTGATGCTGCTTTTTGTTTTCAACCTCACCTGTGCTCCAGCTCCAGTGTGACCCACATTACACAACGTAATCCAGAGATTTTCCCGCTGAATGGATCATGATATCCTGATTTTGTGTGATGTTTAAAGCTCTGAGTGTCTTTATTTCTCATACCTGTTTTATTCAGCTGTATGGTGACTAAAGCTCGGCCTTTAGGGAGTGTTTTCTTGGCTCTAAATAACACTTTACCACCTCCCGCCTTCTAGAAAAGCCCAGAACCTCTGACCTGCAGGCCACAGAGGTATACGTGGAGGACAAGGAGCAGCACGGTGGCGGCAGCGGGCCAGCGAGGTGACGCATATGTGAGTGGCTGCGTGCGTCAGGCTCTGGCTGACAGCACCACGACTCAGCAGTGTCCTGGATGGATGGAGGTGTGATGATGGAGGAAGCAGGGAGGAAGAGAAAATGTGTGTGTGTGAGTGTGAAGCAGAGAGAGAGAGAGAGAAAAAAGAGAGATATGCCCCGACTCCTACACCGCCATCCTACTGCTGAGAAAAGCTGTGTCGCAGCACTGAGTGGGTGGGCTTCATTTCAAAATAAAATAAAAATAAAAGCCCGAATGGATGAGTCTGGAAATAAAAAAAAAAACAGGAGGCCGCATCAAGCATCTCCTACCATCAGTCTGACACACCACTGGGGTTACATCACCGAGCGGAGAAGTGAAAAGCATGCAACAAAAATAACCAAACGGAAATGGAAGTGTTATGAGGGATTTTTTGCTTTGGCTGCTTTGAGAATCAGAGAATCAGAGAGAGAGGGAAAGAGGACGAGCAGAGCAGGGGAGGAGAAAGATGCTTCAGCTTCTGGTCTGCCTTCAGGCTGAATCGCTGAAGAATGAAGCTTTGGTTTCGATCGTTTTTAATCCCTGACAATCGCACACACAGGGAGCAAAATAAGATGTAGAAACGCAGACATCACACCTGGACTCGCTTCCCCCTCATTTCCCTTTACTGCACAAACACAAGGAGTGATGCTTTCTTTCTTTTAGAGTCTAAAATCTCTTTAAACTCTCAACAGATAAGCCACACAGTCCACACTGTTCTTTATTCTGTTGTAGCTTTAGAGAGACTCAATAGCACACCAAGCCAAAGCAATGACACAGGGCTGTTACAGACAGAGTGACTCAGCATTAAATCACTCTCCAGGGTCTTTCTTTTTAAAAGCTTTTTGATGAAGCACAAAAGCAGAATGTCTTCACCTTCACAAGTCAGCAAAAGAATTACACGTCAGTTAAACAAATTATGAATATTTTGTATTAATGATGGCTCAAAAAACTGCTGCTTGCTTGGACTATCGCTCCAGCTATTAGATGACGCCATTACGATCTACTACCCAGATGTAAACAAGCACAGATAACAGGTCGCATCCTGTAACATTTTGCGGTTAAGATCAGTGTTGTTGTTGTTTTTTTTTTGTTTTTGGGCTTTTCTGCCTTTAATTGGATAGAGGAGGACAGTGGATTGAGCAGGAAAGGGGGAGAGAGTGGGGAATGACATGCAGGAAACAGGCCACAGGCAGGAATTGAACCTGGGCCACCCGCTTGAGGGCAAACCTCATGGTGCGCAGCCATATCCATTAGGCCATCCGCATCCCTAGATCAGTGTTTTTGATGCAGGAAAAGGAGGTGAAGTTGTTTGAGCTCGGGGTTTTAAGGGTCGTTTACACAAGCATGGTTTTAAGGCAAAACGCTTAAGTTTTGATCTGTTTCACACAAACAAACACAAACTTTTGAAAGCCCTCCAGAGTGGAATCTTTCTGAAATGCCATTTTCAGTGTTGTCCTGTAAACGCCAAGCCAGAGTTTTCACTGGAAACACTGACGTCACGCTCAGCTCTGTGCATGCCGAACCAAAAACAACAACAACAGCGACTTAACGTTTCGGTCTTGTGCTGCAAAATCCACAAACTGCCTTCAACCAACACGTGCAATTATTGCACTTTTTCTGCAATGAGGGGAAAAGTTGTTCATATAAACTCCAGATAATCAGCTCATCTCTTCTTCAGCCTCTAAACCGTTGTTGTGTGTATGGCTCCTACAGTTATATCGCCATCTACAGGCCTAACGTGTAGATTTCTTTTAGTGTGTTTTTTGAGTTTTAGAGTGAAACCCTGTTAAGCGCTGTTGTGTAAACGGGGCTGTAAGGATCCCGTTGGTGCACCACCCCCTGCAGTTTGGGAACAGACGCCAGCGAGTGATAAAAAGTGTAAAAGCCACATGCGTTCTCTAGTGCTGATTCCATGTGTCTCATTCCCGTGCGTCACTTTCTTGAGGAAAGAATAATCAGCTCCTCTACATATAAACTTTCATCCTTCCTGCTCAAATCTTACAAAGCGTAAAAGGGTAAGTACAATTTACTGCCACTTCAAAGTTAAATATCTCACAAAACTGAAAAAAAAAATAACAATTCAAGTCTTATCTCTCGTTGCTTTCCTTCCTTAAGTATCTTACAATCCCTGAAAGAACGGTAGCTGTCAATCTTTGTGAAACGTGACGTAAACCCCGTTTTTGAACATCTTATAATGAAAGAAAAAGAAACTTTTCAGAAATAAAAGGACTTGAACACAATGCGACCTGAAAATATCTTCACATCACCACAGCATATGGATGTGAGAAACATTTCTGTGAGGTGTTTTTGTTTTTTAAAGTTTGACTACAGCCTCATTGAAATGAATGGGGGAGACTGTCTTATCGTTTTTTTGTCTCCTTTCTCTTACTGTAAAGCACTTTGGTCAATCTGTTGTTTTTAATGTGCTCTATAAATAAACTTGGATTGGATTAGATAAGAACCAGTCACCAGGGGGAGCAGTTTTTGAGCCTCCTGATTTAAAGTTTTCTGTGGTTACTCTGCTGTCGGTGTAAAAGTCACACAAGCAAAGATATTAAACATTTTACATGTGATTTGTGAAGATCATGCCTATATAACACCTTCATGCTGCAGCCACATAAACGTGGTTTCCAGTTATTATCCTGCTCTGATTTACTTCATTTACACATCTTAGCGTGCGGCTCTGAAACGCCTCCAGCTCCCTCTGACCTCTGGCTGTCTGCAGCGAGAGGAGGAGCGTCTGCTACGACTCCTGCTACGGGCACAGATGCCTCTCTCTGCACCGACGCAGAGTGTTTAATGAGAAAAGGTTGGGATCCTGAAACATTCACACAGGGTGACAGAGGGAAAAAAAGCTCCTGCTGCCGTCGGTGTTTAATCATTATGGTGGAGGATATTTACAGTCTTTTAAAAGAACCGCCTCACTGGGCGCCAAACACGGTTACAGCAGCTCAAAGAGAAAAACTCATGCTCCTGAGTGTTTGTGTACTGTTACAGAGTTAGAAAAGCAGTTTCTTCTGTCGCTACTTGGGATAAACAAATTATAAGAATATCATCAAGGGAAATTCAAGGATATTTTAAGAATTCAAACATTAGCAACCACACAAAACCCTGAAATGAACAAACACAAAAGCACCCTGCGGGGAAACTTCACCGCTCCTTTAACACTTACTCTGAAATCATTATTTGTTGCAAAGTAATGCATTTATTCTCTCTCTGTAGCTGCAGAAGCAGCAATTATTTTTTTCCTGTTTACCGCTATAGTTTACAAAGAAGAAAATTAGTTTTTAACAAGTTGATTGTTGGAGGAACTTAACTGAAATGAAAATGGCCGTCTGGAAATCGTGCATAAATTGCAGGAGTGACTTTCTTTTGTTCGACCTGAAACTGTAATTGCTGGTTTGCTCAGACGCTCGCAAAGAAATTTAAAAGTGTGAGTGAAATACAAACAATGCTCATTTTAAAAAACAGACTGTGGCCTTTAATAACAGAACTTATGTAAATCAGAAGTGCATATTACTTACAGGGCATGAATTGGGTCATGTAAATGTCTTTAAATACAGAAGGAAGATTTCTGCTGGTGATGTTTGAGATCAGAATTAACAGAAAAGGGTGTCAAATAATCCACAGGGAGTCTCGCTGCAGCATTTGTTTGTCAGTAGAATAAAAACACTAAAATGACAGAGACAATACACTCAACTCAGGATACAGAACGCTATCACACTGGATAGTGCAACAAAAAATGTCTAGCGTGCAAAATGCTACAGTGCAAAATTATGCATTGAAGCTTGAAAAAGAAGAAAAAAACAAATGAAAGTGCTTAAAAGTAGATAACAATATAAAACAGTATATAGTGATATACTGCATTGTTTGGAATGACATGGCACAAAACAATAGGAAAAAGTGTGAAACAATAGGTAGTAAAAAAACAACAAACAATGAGAAACAATATGATGCATAACTGCAAAAAAATAAGATGCAATATTTGGACTAAAGCACTACGAAACAATATGTTACAATACTTGAAAATATGATGCATTGTATAGAATGAAGCAATATTAAACTATAAGAAAAGAATATTGTATGATAAGTAAAAAAGGGATGTGCTGTTTGGAATAAAATGGATCAAATCAACACTAAACAAAAAGTAAGAAAGACAACAAGAAGTATCAATATGATGTGTTTCTCTGACAGACGCACAACGAAATGATATGAAAACAATTCGTTATATTATGGGATAATAAGTAACAGACATTGTTTGTATGATAGATGAGCACAGTCTTAGCCGTATTGGAACTGGGACAGGCTTTGAGTCTCCACATTAATAGCTACAGGGCGCCTGATTGGGCAAGCTCACGATCTTTACACCTTTCAAACTGCCAAGTTAGAATAAAATTCAACCCCTGTACAGTGTGTGCCGTTAGAAAAGCTAGATACTCGGACAAAAGATGTTTTTTAAACCAGACTGTAAACAGCTGTTTATTAAAAAGGTTTCTTGGTGACTTCGTATTTTCGGAGCTCGCCTCAAGCAAACACTTTAGGAACTGTAGATTTTAGCACTTTTGCAACATCTCACATTTTCAGACCATAAGTTGCCGCTTGGTAACAATATGATGCATTATTCCTAACGCAGCACTGCAAAACAGTATATGAAAGTATGAAATTTTGTTGGGAATAAAGCAACATGATAAAATACAATGCAATCTATAACAGTACACTGCAAAAATGTAAATCTAAGCAAGTCATTATGTCTTATTTGTAGTAAAAATTGTCTTATTGTTCTTAATCTGAGCCATATTCACCAGACCAGGTCATAAAAATGTCTGATTACAAGTTTTTTTAAGACAAAAATGAGGTGTAAATTGCTTGTAACAAGTCAAAAAAATCTGCCAATGAGATAAGAAGAATTCGCCCGGGAAGTTTCTTGAAATTAGAGAAATGTCTTAAAACAAGAATCTTTCATCTTATCCCATTGGCAGATTTTTTGTTACTTCTTACAAGCAGTTAATGCCTCATTTTTGTCTTTAAAAAACTTGAGATGAGACATTTTTATGACCTTGTCTAGTAAATGTGGCTCAAATCAAGAATAGTAAGACAAATTTTACTAAAAATAAGACATAATGACTTGCTTAGATTTCCATTTTTGCAGTGTACGAATAATACAATACAGAAAAATGCATCCCTCAGGAAGAGAAGGATAAAAACTTTGATTTTGTGCAGCTTAATTTGTATTTACACATTTAAGTCAAGGTGATCTTCGTTCTGCTTTGAACATGACAGTGCTTTTATTTTGAAAGGATGTATAAGGTACTGAAGAAAGTAAAACACAGCTACAACAATCAACGATAATCAAATACTAAATGGTGCAGAGAGAGAAAAATCATCCATTTAGTCAGTGAATGCACTAATAATGTGTAGGAAAACTTATCTACAGATTTTTCAACCATCACCATGTTTACAGATAAGTCTCTATCCAGATACAAATGCTAGAGAGAAAAGTTAAAGGTTTGTTTTGTGTTCATTAATCACATTTCATCTCACTGATTTGATTTGAATCATCTGTAGATTCGTATGTTTGCGTCACATCTAAAGTTTTAGTTCTCTCTTTCTCTCTCTGGGGTTCATGCAGAAGTCACTTTCACTTTTCAAGGACTGTCTGCGAGATGATCAAATAATTGAAAAAAGTGAAAATGACTGGTTTCAACCTGATCTGCTTCTGCTTCTTCTTAAAATTGCGCTCCCATTCTCCCCCCTGTAATAATCTGTGAAAATTGTAGTTAATGGAGTAATTGTACAGCAGCTCAAATTCTGAAATAATCTGCTGTCAGATTTGTAAAGAAAAGCTCTAACAGTGCATTGTTGGAGCACACAGGCTGTCTGCAAGCTGCATAAATAATGTAAATCAATTCACTCAACGGCAAATTTGCGACTTTTTGTTCTGAGAAGAGATAACTGTGAAATGAGTTTGTTTTGACAAAACCACCTAATTGGAGGGTTTACTGAGTTAGAGCCACAAAATCACCGTTTCCAAAGAATTCCAACAAACACACACACAAAAAAAATCTATAAAAGTTACTCCAAGATAACAGAAAGCAATTACTATGCAATCTATTTTTATAATGACTCACTTCTTGGTACCCTTTAATTTGAGTCTCAGCCACAAAGTGCACCTCTCTGCGTGGATCACCAGTGAAAGGCCAGACAAACAACAGGTCTGAAAGAAAAAAAAAACGGCGAATACTGCCCTAGAAATAGTCATGAAGAGGGTGTTCAATGCTGGAGAGAAAAGACTGGTTTTGTTTTTCCTTCTCATTCCAATCAGAGAGCAAAGCTTTCAGCCTGCAGGGGAGGAACAATTAAGGAGAGAATGAAAACAGAGAGAGAGAGGTGGTCATAGTAACAGACGGATGGAGGATGGAGAGGTGAGGGAAGCTGTCCTTGCTCCTCGCCCTCCGTTATCCGTCTCTTTCGCTCTCCCGGCAGCGACGCGATAATTCAGTCTGTTCTCGGTGTCATCGTGACGACAGGAGAGAGGAAAACTACGCGGAATACTCACACAGCAGCTCAATTGCAAAAGAGAAGGCCTTGCTACAACTGCAAACAAGCAGACCTGAATAATGAAGGAGACATTAAATATAAAGGAGGCTGGGGGGTTGCAGAGGCTGCAGCGGCACAGCAGACACTTACACTTACACATGGTGAGGAGAAAGTAGGCTACTGGATGTCATTTTTCATTAACAAGACAGCTACACCCTATATCACACGATCAAAGCTGCAGAGTTGCTATAATTAGACTGGATGAGTGAAAAAAGACGTGTCCTAACCTGAACTAGTGCTGCTACATCACCATTAGACCTGTTCTTACTCTTCAACTACACGTCAGAGAAGAAGGTCTAAGAAAAGAGCTCTTAATTAAATCTGAGAAAGTTCATTACTGCTGTGTTTGTCTCCAAAGAAAGTTTTCCCTGCGTACAAAGGTTCAGGAAGAAAACAGTGTCACAGGATGTGGGTCAGTGTGTGTCTGACTCTGTTTGTGTTTCTCATCAATTTTTCATGTGCTCCCTTCGGCCGGGCACTTTTTCGGTTTGAGTGCAGGTTTCATAAAGTGACCACGACTTATCAGACCAAACCATACCACAGAATAAGACTTACTACATGCAAAATAAGTCTTAGTGACAAAGTTCCTCACCAAAGTGACTCAGACTTAAGGCCTGGTACCAAACTTAGCTGCTTTTTGGACACCAACTGCTTCCATAGTACTGAGTATCAAAATATGCCTTGTTCCTCTGTGCCAAGTTTCTGTACCCAAAGCGTTAATCATGTGATCAAGATCTGATGTTCGTAACCAATGACTGTATACAGAATGGACAGCGTGCTTCCGCCTGTCACCGTTCTACGATTTTGAAGCCAAAAAACCCCGTTTCTCTAGCCGCCATTGTGCAGCCAGAGTCTGTGCAGTAGAGAATTTCCCATGGAGCCAAGTAAAAAAGAGAAATAAAAATATTTATTTCTTCTTCTTCAGAAGGTTTAGTCTCCTTTTGGCTCTTTCCCGAAGTTTCTTATATCCCCGGTAAAAACTACTCACAAACGGCAGCTTTCAACTATCGTAAAACGAAACTTATATTGCGATTTTTAACGTCCAATAACTAATGAGAAACTAACTTCTCAGGAAAAAAAAACACCCGAACACAATGCAGCCAGATAACATTGTCATACTACCTTAGTGTAAGGATGAGAGAAACGTTTCTACGAGGTACCATAATTTTTTAAAGATTTCCCGGCTCATATCTGGAATACATGGGGAGGCGGGGCTTATGACCTATACTGCAGCCAGACACCAGGGGGCGGGGCTTATGACCTATACCGCAGCCAGACACCAGGGGGCGGGGCATCTGCTGGAAGCTTCAGTTAGGGCCGAACGTCGTTACGTCCACTCATTATACAGTCTATGTTCGTAACGTTACACATGGTTTCAGCAGCAACTTTTCAGACCCCTTTAGCCACTTGTTTTCCAAAAATAGTTACCGGCTGCAAATATAGTGACTCTACTGGAATTTGAAGACTGTCGAGAGAGCATGTGTTGATCTCCAGTTGAGCCCCTCCCCTTTCCAAAACACCCACAGACGGACAAGTCCTCCATCACAGCAGCTGCTAGAAAAGTCGTCTGCATACAAATAAATCACACTTGTGTTTGTCTGTGTTAGTTCACTTTTTTCAGTCTGGAGCCCAAATAAAGGAAGAGGGGCTTTTATTTTGATATTTTAAAACATAAACCAACAGAAGAAAGTTTTTTTATAGTTACCAACACATTTGCAGTGTACTCAGTATTAGGGTTGTGAAAAGTATCGATACTTAAAGACTGTATCCGGATATAATACTAATTTGCAGTGGCATCAATACTATGATACAAAAAAGTGTAGCTGAGGTGAATTCAGCTTTTCAGTTGTCTGATGTTAACTTTAAATGAACGTCTTCCACAGTTTAAGTCCTCAAAATATTGTTCTCATTGTTGTTTCATTAGTATTTTTACCTCAAACAACCAAAAATGTTGCAATTGTGGTAATTTTGTTAAATTTAGATGTTTTGATTCCTTGCAAGTTAAAGGAATAATGTATATATATATATTTAAATATATATATATATATATATATATTTGGGTAAATTATTTTGTATTTACTTGCACTACGTAAAAACGCGATTGTCTTGTGTCTTTCATTTTCTGGTTATATAATTATTTCATTTCATTGATTATTTATCTAGGTTTCTGTTTTCCAGGTTATTGAAGCATTTTTTAAGCCTTTTTTAGAATTTGTCCATTTTTTTTAGAGTTCCTCCCAGTTTCGGGAATGGTATCGAGTATCGAATATCTCCCTGGGTATCAATAACGAGTTTGGAATTTTAGTATTGTGACAACTCTACTCAGTATATCAAATCAAATCAAATCAAACTTTATTTATATAGCACTTTTCATACATAAAAATGTAGCACAAAGTGCTTTACAGGTTAAAAAGCCCCCCCCCCCTCTGAGGAAACACTGGAAATGAGATGAACAGATAAAAACATAAAACCGTTAAAAATATAAATACATAGAGCATAAATAGACTAAGAGTATAAATATGTAAAAGAAGGCTAAGATCATACATAGTGACCTTCCTACATTTTGTGATGGTTCTGTTGCACTGGCAATTATTTGTTTATTTCTAATATAGCATACAGATACTAAAGGTAAAAACAAGATTTGTGTTAGAATTAATATTGTAAAACTGGAATTGAAAAAGACATTGTTCAGGACCAGGGAGCAAAGTGAAGGTGTCACTATTGGTAAAAGTATGAAAACTTTTTGATTGACACTCAATCATACTTATAACAACCGCTTTGATTGAACTGAAACAAGCAGGAATCTCTGATCTAAAAATATGAGTCATTGCAGAGGTGTTAAAACCTGCAGTTTGGTCAAGTGTCCAAACGAGGCCCCAAAAGTACCAGGAACCACATAAACACCAAGCCAAAAAGCACCATTTTCATTTTATAGCCTGGTATTAAAAATGTCTTCTGTCTAAATGGCTCGTTTCTCCAACACCTCACTCTGAACAGGGAAGTGAACTTTAAACAACAAAGGTTTCAACAACAAAATAAACCTAAGTTGTCATCACTAACTTCTTCCTGTAACTATTATATCCTAAAACCAACAAACATTATTTATTATGAGTTGATATATCCATCAGAAAACCAAGTTAATTCATTGTTTATGAATATTTTACTGATATATTCAGTATCAACATTTGCACAGCTTGCCAGGTATGTTAATTAACACCCTTTCCTCATTATGTTGATGGAGTTGGCATTAACTTTCCCTCTAAATATAATTGCTGCTGCAAATTGGTGTATATAAAAGTGATTTCCAGGAGACAGGGTTGAAAATGTAGAAGGATTTCAATTTGTTTGGAGCTGATGTTTCGATTATAGTCCTCTTATTAGACGTGTGAATGAGTAAGTCAATTATCTGCTCGGTCAGTTAATTAATTTTGGCCCACAAAAATGTCAGAACAAAGCGAGGAAAAATGAAAATCTCTGTTTGCTGACGCCTGAAGGGATGTCTTTTGGATTAGTTGTGAGTCAAAAAGCAGAGTTTTTCATTCAGAGAAACAAAGCAAAGAAAGCTGGAAGTTAAGAGGCTGGTATGTCGGAGCATGTTTCCCCCACTATGAGAGGCCAGATCAGAGGGAAACATGACAGCAATATCAGTTAACTTGATAATTACTGACGTGATGCAACTCTTGTTGTGTGTGTTTTTGAACGAAAGAGACAAAATGGTTCAGCTTATCAAAGACGGAGAAGTACGTCCAGACCATGTAGAGTCAGCAGTAAGGATGGGTATTGAGAAATGGCTCCTGTTATGACTAAGAAATGGTTCAAACCATCCACACCATTAAACTTTTTGCTTAACAATCCCCTTATTGGTTTTTTATATGAAGCTGGAGCGGACGGACCTTCCATCCACTGTTCTGCCTCAGCTGAGCTTGACTTAACAGATAAATGACAGTTTCCAAAGAAAACTCTAATTCAGGATTTTCCTCTTAAAGTTTTACTTAAAGGTAGAGTATGCAGGATCCTCCTTAAAAAATAAAATGTCAACTTTTACAGGAGTAATCCTGCTCAATCGTCATCTACGGGCCTCATACATGTGTGCCAGTGTCTGTGTCAACCTCACCCCCTCGTAGACTCCGTTCCTTTGCTGTTTTGTTGATGTTTTGGTTGACTCAGGACGTTTTTTGGGCAGAGAGTAGGAGTGATGATCAGCCAATCACAGCGCAACAAGGGCCCAAGAGCAAAAAGGCGCAGTAACAAAAAGAAGGAATGATGCAATTTATGCAGCATACTTCATTTACCTGCAGGAAGTCAGGTGTACATCTCCTGAGTTTCTCTTACACAATGCTGCAGGTGCTCGCTGGGCTGTTTTTTACCGTCTATGGTGTGTTTACAAAGCTACAACTGCTAGCTATGCTATTAGATACGATCTGTGGCAGTGAGCATGCGCTGCCGCTGACACTGAGCCACAGAGGAGGAGCCCAGTTCGGATGTTGTTTGTAAATAAATAAACAAAACTTAAAGAAAATGTCTATATCTACCTCACAAGAGATTTCTATTCAATACAACCAACATGTGATACATCTCATATGTACCAAAAACCATAAAAAAGACATAGCACTAGCTTGATGCTAACTTGAATTACATTGAATTGCTAGCAGTTAGCATGCATTGATATAACATCAGTTATAGAACAGAATCCCAACTTTCACCATACAAATGTACTACAATAACTTTTTATAAAAATACTTAAAACTCAAGGTAGATAGACTCATAGCTCACTTTGTCATTATTACAGAAACTTCACAGTTTCTAATAGCTCAAAGAATCACTCGGTGGCCTACTTCTGTCAATAACATACAACAAAACAATACATCTACGTCACCTGATGTGAGGTTTTTACTTGTTTCTATCTATCAACTTTTAGAGATATCTAAATCAATTGACCAATTTCTTATTTTTTACTTGTTAACTCAATTAAATGTGGCTGACAGAAAATCCGTGAAGCTACTTTTTGTACACAGAAAATCCACAGGAGGAATTGATAAGGAATCGGATCGATAAGCAGAATCAATGAGGGAATTGGTAACAATAAAATCTTATCCCTAGCTGCTGACTTATCCCTATTCAGCAGCAATTAAGAGTGATAAAACATGTCTGCCACTAGAGGGGGGTTATCAAACAGCGGGACAGAAAAGTACAGACACAGACAGACTCTCGGGGACAAACAGCTGTTGAAGTTTCATCCCTTTCTCGCTGTTTTCCCTCCTCCTGAAGTGAACCAAAACTGCTCCTTATGCAACCTCGTGCTTTTCCGCGTTTATCGTGCACAGCAAAGCAACACAATATCCCACAGCGTGCCACGGCGTGCTCAGCTAGTGAGGGCACTTCCTGCTATTCAAAGGCAACGTGGCGTTAAGCAGCAATAATGAGCCCATCCACATCAAGGAGCGCAATGAAAGCCCGGTTTCCCGACTGGCAAAAACAACAGGATGCTGCCGCAGAAAAGGGGCCGATAAGTCCTGAGTGACATCAAACGTCTAAATGGGCTACCGTCGCGTTATCTCAAATTTCTCACGGCTAAATGAACAACCCAGAAGGCTGATTTTTGTGTTTGTTTGTGGAGGATTTCTCTGTGTCAGTGTGTGGTATGCTAGAGAAGAAAAGATGAATACATTAAGGGATGAAAAATGATAGATATGATTTAGGACACAAAGAACAAACAGCTTGAAAAATGTAGAGAGAGGGCTCGAAATGGCACCTGTAATAATGAGAATATTTTTATGATGAATGGGTGGAATGAGTGGGACGTGACAAAAAAGGAAGATGGGTGGGCGTTGGAAAATAACTACCCCAGGAGGAGTGAAAGGAGAGGAGGAACAGAGAAGCTGTGATGAAAATGTTAGAGCGTGCTACTTGATGAAAAGAGACGTGAGAGGAGGAACAGGAGCAGCAGTGATGAATGGAGGAGACAAAGATGAAGAGGGAAGTGACTCCAAAGGTGCGAAGAGATGAAATGATGAGTTTGGTTGTGAGATGATGTGGATAAATAGAGCCTTGAGAAAGAAAGGAGGAGGAAGAGGAGGACGGGCGAGGTGGGGATGGAGCGGTGAAGACTCATTAGCCTACGCAGGGATGGTACATTGAGCCTTCCCTGCTCTGCTGTTTAATCTCCCTCTCTTCTCTCTCTCTCTCCTTTTGTTCTCCAGAAATATCCGAGTGGGTGGGAGAGAGAGTAACAGAGTGTGAGAGGAAGAAGCAGAAAGTTACAGTAAGTGAAGTGATGACAGAGTGAGGGGGAGACAGTGACAGAGAAAGTACACGACTCGTGAGTGGGTATGGAGCCTTGAGGAAATGTTACACGGGTACGACACCTGGATTTTATTAGGGAAGAGGTTTTAACCGTTAATGCTGAAGGAATAAACGCAGAGCTTTGACATTTAAGAACGTCTCAGCGCCTCTGCTAACATCACTTCTACTTACATTTTTATGGTGTGTAATGATAGGCTCATTACACTTTGGGAAAGGCAAGCTTTTGATTTTAATCACACAGAAAGGAGACTGTTAAAGCAGACAAAGTACTGGAACCTGCTGTAAACAACCAGTTTAGGGGTTCAAGCAAGGGTTTGCAAAGGGGACGGGATGATTATGGAAAAACGCACATTTGGGTGTCCTCTTTCTAGCATGCCAAAACACATGCTATAGTGCCATCTTGGGAGTCAAAACACATACTCAAGATACCTGGGAGCCACTACAGTCACCTCTTAAGAACCAAAACACATGCTTGTTCTCTCTTGGGAGCCAAAACACATGCTTGAGTGCCATCTTTGGAGCCAAAACACATGTTAAAGTGCCATCTTGGGAGTCAAAACACACCAGAGGCCCTCAAAACAGCCAAAACACATGCTGAAGAGCCATCTTTGGAGCCAAAACACATGCTTGAGTGCCATCTTTGGAGCCAAAACACATGTTAAAGTGCCATCTTGGGAGTCAAAACACACCAGAGGCCCTCAAAACAGCCAAAACACATGCTAAAGGGCCATCCTTGGAGCCAAATCACATACTCAAGATACCCGAGAGCCATAAAAGACAATAGAGCCCCTTTTTGAGAGCCAAAACACATGTTAGAGTGCTATCCTTGGAGCCAAAACACCTACTCAAGATATCAAGAGCCAAAAAACTCACAAGAGCCCCCTCTTGAGAAGCAAAACACATGTTAGTGTGCTATCTTTGGAGCCAAACCAGAGGACCTCAAGAGAGTCAAAGCATATACTTTAGACACCTAAGAGCCAAAACAAATGCTAAAGTGCCACCTTGAGAGCCAAAATACACGCTAAAGTGTCCTCACAAGTGGAAAAAAGATACTATCTGCCCCCTAGGCTGGTTAGAATATAATAAAATGCCCCCTTGGCAGCCAAAACCTCCTAGATTCCCTCTTATGAGCTAAAGTAAATGCTGAAGTGCTCCTTTGGGAGTCAATATGTATCCTAAGGTGTCATCTTGGGAGCAAACAAACACACCAGAGCCAAAACAAATGCTCAAGTGCCATCTTTGGAGCCAAAATGTATGCTTAAGTGCCATCTCAGGTGGAAAGAAAAGACACTATCTGCCCTTTTGGCTGGTTGGAACATGATAAAATACTCTCTTTGGGGTAAAAGGGCTCCTTGGAGGCCATTTCTGGGAGCCAAAGTGAGTGCTAAAGCGTTGTCTAGAAAACCAAAACACATGCTAAATCACACTTAAGTGCCCTTTTGGTTGACAGAATGCATTTCATTTTACTGTTGGTTGGAAAATCTGAGTGCTGTATGTGCCTTGTTTTTTTTCTTTTCCCCCTTTCCCATAAAAAGTCTGAGCATGTCACTGGGTTCAGGTGAATTGGCTTTTCACTGAGGGTGAAAATACACAACAAAGCTCATTTTAGGGGTTTCCTTCATCTTATATAATCAGGCAAAAACATAGATGTTATTGTTATTGATGCCAGTAGATTTGAAGCCTCAAACCTTTAATCCACAAAACTGTTAATTACAGTGTAATGGAGCAGAGCTAACAGCTAAGATCAATTGATATTTGGTAATTAGACGAGTTAAATT
The DNA here is from genome assembly GCA_008086565.1 of Thalassoma bifasciatum. Classification (NCBI taxonomy): domain Eukaryota; kingdom Metazoa; phylum Chordata; class Actinopteri; order Labriformes; family Labridae; genus Thalassoma; species Thalassoma bifasciatum. The sequence goes on along the minus strand of RPOG01001616.1, from coordinate 26,992 downwards.
ATCTTTCCTCACCCTGTCTTGAGGAAAACAATCATATCTTCCAACAAAGAAATCTTCAATGAGAGCTTTCCTTAATAGGCATTGATAAACAAATAAACAACCCTGAACTTTACAATCAGATATCATCAAGAACAAAAAAAAAAGTCAACAGGGTTCTGGATTTTGTTTTGGATCAAAAACTTCCTCCTCGGGGATGTGGATGGAGTAGGAGGAGATGAAAACACAGAGAGAGGTGACATAATTTTGTGGAAGCCAGTCAGCAACAGTGAGCGGAGAAATTTGTTGTTATTAATAGACTCGAGGAGAGAAAGAGCAACACAAAGTACACGAGGAATACAGTAAATCCCTAAAAGGAGAAGACTGAATTTTTTATTTCTCTCACTCTAATAACCATCTGTCAGACGCCGCTGTCAGCCCCGTCTACTTGTCTCTTCTATTATTTATTTCCAGCATCAGTCTACAACACATATTCATACTGTGTCCATGCTTAAGGTGTGGCACGATGCTGCCAAGACTCTGATTCCTTTAGGAGACCACGATCAGGGTCAAGGTGACACAAAGACCAGCAGCCACAACACAGCGAACACGTTAAGAGGGTTTGACACATGCTGCTGACACCGGGCAAAACAGAGACACTCAACGCCGCTCTTAAATCACACACTTGAACCTTTCACCCCTGAAAATACACACTGAGACGCCCACACAAAGCCTTTTATGAAACCAAGAGCTGCTCAGACTTGCACTGTGAAAACACCGAAACCCTGTCAAATAATTAGAATTTGATATATAGTGGTTCTCTGTTAAAACAGTCCCTACCACTCCCTGGATTTATAAATGACATGTACATCCATGAAATCCACCCACCCATCAATACATCCACCCATACATCCATCAATCCATCCATCCTCCTGCCCCCAATTCATCCTCACCTTTGTCAGTGGAGCGCCTCGTCTGCCCAGGCAATAAAAATCCTGCACCATAGTAAGGAGATCCTAAACAAAAGGAGGAGATTGTAGAGGCACGCGGAGGATAGAAAGCAAAAATAATAACAACAAAAGGCTGAGAGAAAAAGGACAAAAGATGAAGGGAGGGAGTAGAAAGGGAAAAAAAATGAGAGGAAGAGAGGTAAAGAACGGCCCAGACAGGCAGAGAGCCCTCCACAATGTGAGCAGCGAGGGAGGGCGAGCGCCAGGTGTCAGTACGCATACACTCACCGAGGCGCGCATACACACACACGCACACACGCAGGCAGACAGGCAACTCTCTCTCTCTCTCTCTCTCTCATTTTCTCACCCCCTCCTCTTCTTCTTCCTCCTCCTCCTCCTTTTGCTCTGTGGCAGCAATAACTCTCCCTCATCCACCCTCTCTCTCTCTCTCTCTCTCTCTCACTCTCTATTTTTCAGCGAGGGCAGGATTCCTTAACTCTTTCAAACCCACTGATCTCAAGAAATAATTTCCTCTTTTTACTCATAGTTGTGCTGGAATGACTTAATTATTGCTTTTTGGTCACAAAAGAACATTTTGTTGTATCAGTTTCTACAGGTGTCTCATGATCCTCTTCCTGCTGTTAATACTGGAATAGTTCTTGCTATTACAAACAAAAATATTTATCAAAATGAGCTTTAAGATGCTAAAAACAGCTACAGAGACAATATTAAACAACACGTTGGTCACTTGTCAGTTTGGTTGTTATATTTTAAAATTCAAAGATGATTGGCCATGTATAAAAATTACTGTATATTGGGACGAAGTGTGGAAAGGAATGAAAGCGATTTTAGGTTATGAACTTCCCAAGACTTGTGGCGTACTTCATCTTGGAGATTTGTCACAGGAAAATATACAAAGCAAAGGCAGATACCTGGCTGGAATACTACTGGTGGCTTCAAAGACAGCTATAACAAGAAAATGGTACAAGGAAGACCCTTCTACTCAGATAGAATGGTGGGTAGTTGTGGAAAAACTATATGATATGGAGACTTTTACTCACAATTAAAGACTTCAAAGAACTGAGTGCCAAAGAAAATGTAAAAAATGGACTAACTTTAAAACTCATCATAAAATCTGAAGAGAATGGAAAACTTATATGAGGCTATTTCAACTATTGTTAACTGACATCAGTGTTTGTATTAAATGTTTATTTTCATGCTACTATTGACAAAGCAAATAAACTAGTGATAAAGTGATAAAAAAAGATTCAAAGATAAGGTTGTTAGATACATTTCTTCATATCATAGCTTAAGTTAAGACTTTAAAATTTGGTTAACAACTAGGGCTGAACGATATGGACAAAATTTCATATCTTGATATCAATGCCAGATATTCAGATATTGATACAATGCAATATGACTCTAGGTTTAGTGAAAACTAAGCATTTTTCTGAAAAATAAAAGCATCATAATATAACAGGATGTGAACAGTCACCAATAATCATGTGACTGTCTGAGCTTTACATGCAGGGTGAGCCGGGAAAATTTATCCATCTATAGTTGATATCTTCAATTTTGGGATGTTAATATCTTGAATTTTCATATCTCAATGCCAATACGATGACAATATATGTTTCAGCCCTAGTTCTTTCTATGGGGCTCATCAATACAAACACAAATATTTACCTAAATGAGCTTTAAGATGCTAACAGCAGCTACAAGGACACTGTTAAACTACACACTGGTCACTCGTCAGTTTGGTTGTTATATCTAATAATCCAAAGATGAGGTTGTTAGATAAATTTCTACATATCAGAGCTAAAGTTTGGACTTTAAAATTTGGTAAACATCTCAAAGTTAGCTCTGCAAGTAACCAGTTTTATGATTAGCATTAGCATCAGCCTCCTACATAGCAAACGAGTGAGTACATTATTTTTTAAGCCACTGTTAAGGTTTAATTTTCATATCATGATACCGATACGATAACAATAAATATTTAAGCCATAGCTCTTACTATGGGGTACACCAAAACAAACAAAAATATCTACCTAAAATAGCTTAAAGATGCTAACAACAGCTACAGAGACGCTATTAAAAAACACGCTAGTCACTCATCAGTTTGATTATGATATCATTTCAAATTTTAAAGATAGGGTAGTAAGATAAATTTCTACATATCATAGCTTAACTTTGGACTTTAAACTTTGGTAAACAACTCAAAGTTAGCTCTGCATTAGCAAATAAACATGATTAGCATCAGCATCAGCCTCCTACATAGCAAACTAGTGAGGACATTATTCTCTAAGCCACTGTAAAAGTTTAAAGTTGATTTACAAGTAGGGCTTAAATTAGATTAAATCGCAATTTGGCTTCAATATTTCTTTAACCTGAAATATGTCAGAATATCAGATTTTTTTTTTTGTCGTAGTTGTTTTATTATCTACACCAGAGTTACTCAACCATGTTCAACCCAAGGAGACAAACTGTTGAAAACTACCTTTGCAAATGAAACAATCTTAATCTTGTGTGCGTTGAATTGCCTTTTAGTATCTAGCTTTTTTCCTTTCAAACATGTTTAGCGTCTGCTAGTGATATATTGAGGAACCTGCCACAAAACAAAGTATAAAAATAAAAGTTAATAATCCCAATACAGCTTGCTCAGTGTCTTCTCTAGCTAACAGGAAACTTATTTTGTTGTGCTATGAAAGGTTGATGAGGTGACAGGATGATGTTTGATGATCACTATAATCCTGATTCAGAGTATTTAAAGTGAAAGCTCTATGACGCTGACATTTTCAGGTATCAAATTAAAGAGCTATAAACTGCATAGTTGTCATTCATGACTCATCCACAGTCTGCTATCAAAGCCAAAATGTTCTGAATGACAATAAACCCTCTCACATATGACTGCTTTTGAATGTCATTAGGGAGTGTGAGACTAAAATAATACCTAATAACGTGGGCTGGATTTCGTAGGTTGTATTTCTCACTGGCTGAACTAACCAGGTTTATTGACAAGTGAAACAGAGACATTTGATCTGAGTGGATTCATGTACAGCAAAGATGCGTTTCTCGATTAGGCTCCCGTCCTCTTCATTACCACGCAGAACAAAAAAGGTATATACAGAATGGATGGATGGATGAGCGTGTGCCTCAAAAGAGACAGAAGGAAAGCAGATTGATGCACCACGGTCACGTGTATCCTCCTGAGTCCATATTCAAAACATCATGTCTCAAATTACCTCTTCACTTTAGTCTATTTAAGCCACACACAAGAGACGGCTCAGAGTCCACGTGGCCCTCTGTATGGATGAGGACCACATCAATATAGGCGACATGTTTAGAGCTCTAATATCACAGAGGGATAATACACCAGAGTGAACAATGGCCACCAGAGATGAGTGTGTGAAGAGTTTGAAACCATTGTGCGATCAGATGGAGAGAGAGGGCTGCGGGGTAACAGTAATTGAAAATTAACAAGATGCATGTCTCAAAAATCTCCTATAAAGCTGTAATATATCTGCTGAATTCTGACTTTATGAAGAGAATGTAGATCGGGACCAGGTTTGATCCAACATCAAGGTTTACATGACTTCACTGCAATCACATTATGGAAACACTGATCAGAAAAAAATAAACATATTTTAGGTGCTGTTTGTTTTGCAATACAGTAACATTTTATCAGTGTTACGCTTCATTATTTTATGTGGCAAGAAATTAACCCTCTGATGCATGAATTATGAAAGACAGTGTCAGGATTTTTCATTTGAGTGTTTTTATTTGTCTTCAGGCATGAAAAAAAGTTTTCAATTTTTTCTTCAAATATTTGAAACTGAACATTTTACATAAATGAGCTTAATGTAATTATGATTTTTTTTTTGTTTGACTTGTTTTTTTTTTCTTTCTTTTTTTTTGCCTATTTCATGAATAATCTTTTTTTAAAGCTTTGCGAAACATTTAAACTCTCTTTCATCCATTTTAACACTGAATAATTAATAGTTCACAATCTTTTTCACCCTCAAATGTTTGTCTATAACGTTTTTGAAAATATATATATGTTTGGAAAAAAAACCGAAAACATCTTTTCAGGCCCTAAGAAGAATAAAAATATCCTGACACAGGCTAATATGAATTTCCACCACATGAACCATTGAATTTAGGAGTAAATAAATTTTAGATAAGTGTCCACGATAGTGACCACTATGCACCACGGGGTGGAAAAAAAAAACATACACAGTGTCTTGAAAAATAGGAGTAATGTTAACACAGAGGGTTTGTACACTATTTATTAGTTTCCAAAACAAATCTAAAGCTAGATAAGACAGAAGATGCCAGAACTTAGTGGATATATATAGTCTTTACCCTGGGAGAACAATACCAACTTTGTCCAGAGGGGCCGCCAGAATCAACAAAACATAAAAACTCCTCACGAGTTTCATGAATCGAGAGCTGGTTCTTGTTAAGAATTAATAAGAAATGGTAGAATCCATCTCCAGCCTTTTTCGCTTAACGATCCCTTTATCAACTCTTCAAATTAAGCCCAGGCTAACTTTGCTTAGTGGATAAATAAAAACTCTAATTCAGGATTTTCCTCTTTAAGTTTTACTTTAAAAACTGTAAAGCTGCACACACAAAGAAATTTACTTTACCCTCACACAAGAGACTCATATTCAACACATCCAACATGCTACACATCTCCTAATGTATTACAAACAATACAGAAAACAGTATTAGCTTGATGCTAAGGTATATATGGAATAACATTGATGTGCTAGTGGTTAGCATACTTCAATATAACTTCAGTTTTAAAACAGAATTTCAACATTCATCACAGAAACACACCACAATAACTCTTTGTAAACAATACTAAAAGCTTAAAATGTGAAAATACTGACAACTGATGTCTTCCAACGGGAGGAATAAAGAGAAGTTTTGTGCAGGTTAATAACTACGGCAAGTGTAAGGTCCCAAACAACTCAACACATTGCTAGATGGCTTCCTTCAGTCAATAAAACAAAACAAAACAATAGATTTTTAATAACATCTAGAGATATCCAGATTCATTGACCAACTTCATATTTGTTTACTAATAAACTCAATAAAAAGTTGACTCAGAAAACCTGCCAAGCTACTTTTTGTTCACAGAAAATTCACAGAGAATATGATAAAGAATCTGATTGACTTTAAAAATGACATTGGTATCAATAAAATCCCATCAATTCCCATCCCTAATCCCTTCCAGTGCCTTTAAAAATATAAAAGTTTTATGTTGTTGTATGTTTTAATTTCCAAAGATCCAAAGACCCACGTCACCTCTCAGAAATTAAACGACTAATTGAAACCCAGCAAATGGTTTCATGGCTGTTCACATGTTGGAGGCCTCTCACGTTTCATGATCATTAAACCTCGTCACCAACGTCCCCACTGCTCCGTCTCTGTCTAATAAAGGACTCCACATCTAGGTCACCGTAGTAGCTACTGCTAAATATCAGTCACACTTCAGCCGTGAACACGTCCCTTTAATCAAGCTGTCAGCATTAACATGGAGTAGGCAAGAGTGTTGACACATCTTCAGGAGGATGCAACAGACGCTCACACATTACAGGCTAATTCTTGTACAACTTCCTCCTCAGTGCTGGTGTGAACGCAGATAAGACAGTGTAAGGAAATGAGGAGAAGGAAGAAGCCATAGAGGGATGGCAGGAAAGGAAATGGACACATCGAGACAGAGCGAGCAGGACTGAGACTTCCCACTATTGACGTTGTGATCAGAGAGTGGAGGAGAGGTTAGACCAACGCTTCTTTACCCACGCATCGCACTGCCCACTCCCTACTGCCAGAACTGGAGCGTTCAGTTCCTTTCTCCACAAAAGAGCTGCACAGTCACGGACTCCTGTGCTGCTGCTGTTCTCCATTTAAATGTCACTGTGCTTCCACGCAGTGAGTGAAATTACACAGAACGTCGTGAGAACAGCCGTCAAACCAGCTGCTGTGTGAGTGTCAGTGGGACCTCGCCGTGGGCTCTCTCAAAGGCAGACGGAACAAGACTGATATGTACTGTACTGATGTTAGACCCGATCTGGGCCTTTAATACACCTTCACCACGTCGATCAAACCAGAGCGGTGGAGCACAGGAGGCAGACTGAGACATGACTCACGCCATCTTTCACACATCAGAGTGTACTACAGCAAAAAAGCATAAGAGGATGTGCTTCACTGTGATTATTGCCATGATGGTGATACAAAAGGAACAATGTGAAGCTGAGTACCCTCAGCAGGAGTGAGCATCAGCTATTACAGCAAAGAATGCACTTGACGGTATTGTGCTTTGTTTAACAGCTGAAGTAAATGTATACTGTCTTCAAAGCCAGCTGAAAAGGTATAAAAGGGAAACTATAGGCATACTGATTGTATTAATGATGCCTCTGTTCTTTTCTAACATTTCAGATCACTATTGGCTGTCAAACCTCAAACACAAACTACTGAGTGAAAGAGGAGTTTTTCATGGTTCGTTAAATCTAACAGTAAATATTTCTTAAATCCAGATTAGTATCAGAAAGACTTCATAGTGCCTAAATGGAAATCCAACATCAAAACCAGCGATTCCACAGCCTCTTCATCTCTTAGGCTTTTATTTTGAAAGGGGAAATCACAGCATTCATCCCCCAGCCCTCACTGTACGAGCTTACTGTTAGGATCAGGGGGCTAATGGAGTGCAAACATCCAAAATAAAACCAAATAAAACAAAAAATTGTAGACAGTGGAATAATTCTTCAACCTGTCAGAATAAACTTACCAGTAGGAGCTTTATTCTCTACACCAGTGCTTTTTAACAATGCTCAACCAACGAGTCAAATTGATGAAACTTAGCCTCGCAAGACAAACAATCTAAGTGGTAAAACATGGCAAGAATGCCAAGAAGCAGCAATGAAAACGAGTTTAAGGTGGCAAAAAATGGTCAAGAACCAGCAAAAAATGGGCAAAATATGGTAGAAAACTGAAGAAATACTCAGACAGTATCAAAAAATGGTCCAAAAGTAGTGAAAAAGGAGTGGAAAGTGACTAAAATGGGCAAAAACATTCAAAGAAAACTTGGAAAATAGTCAGAAAGCGGCAACAATGGGGGAAAAAAAGGGACAAAAAACAGTGAAATAGCCAAAGGCAACAAAAAAAATGACCAGAAAGTTGGGATAAAACTAAAAGAATAGTCATAAGGTGGCAAGTAATGGTCTGAAAGTGGTGGAAAAAAATAAAAAGTAACTAAAATGGTCACGTTTATTTCCAACGATGTGTTTGTTTAAAAACCCATAGGATAGGGGACACAAAAAAATCGCAATTGTAATATGGGGAAAAATATTTTTGCCCTAAACATTAGGATGTTTTGAATAAGATTCATTGATCTGACCTCAGCTGTATTGGATCGATCGACAGACTCATAAAATCATATTAATTCCCATCTCTTGCCGAGTTACTTCTTAATACCAGAACATTGATTTCTGAGCCTCACCTTGAGCAACCCATGACTCTGAGGATCCATCCGAGCAGAGGTTTCAGGCTCTTACATCTTGAGCTTCGAGGGTTTTTCAGCATAGTCACATGGGCGGCTGTGACAGGGCCGCTGTGTGCATCAAGTGGCACCACTGAGCCGTAATGATGGGCCCATAAGTGCCTCCCACACTCCACCGGATAGAAGAGTGCCTCCGCTCACACTTGGGGCCTGTCGCCTCTCGGCCCCCGAACCCTCTCAGCAGCCGTCTGAAACGTCTCTGACCTTCAGCCCACTTTCGTTTTGCTACAGCTTTGTAACCATGGAGGCGAGGTGATGAGGCCACAGGTGCCCACTGATGAGGTTGGCAGCTCAGGGGGGTACGCTGCCCACCTAATCGACACTGCTTATATCGCCTGTGACCCGGCTTCTTCTCATGTTTGTGTTGTTCTGGGAGGAGGTGGATGAGGGCACAGGCAGGGAAGTGATGAGGTCTTCACACTGATGGCCCTTCATGCCAGCACTCAGGAAACCTTCAAACACGGACGCCAAACACTTTCACAGACTTTATGCATGATAATGAGCTCGCTAGAAAGACAAGAAATATATTTAATCCTGACTGAAGCGCTCAGAACAAGCCCTTCATGACAGAGCTTTGAAACTTTATCCCTACACTTCTGATCTGAAAACCAGATCATATAAAGACTTAGATCTTTATGCCAAGCACTGAAGCTGTAGTTAACAATGAATGACACAACAGCTCCTCAAAAGTGAAGTCAAAACATTTTTATCACCTCCAGGTGACTGGCTGCAGAACAGGTAAAAAAAATCCACTACCGTAACAGATGGAAACATAAATATAGGTGTTCTGCTGTAAACTAATTCAACCCACAAGATTTTTGATGCTTTACTTCCAACTTCTTTATGACATTTAGCTAGCAACAAGCTCCTGGTTTCACTTTACATCACAAGCACTATATGATATGTATTAGGGACGGAACAGTTTATGAAAGAAATCCAAATCGTTTGGTTAACCTGACTCTGTTTGGAACACTCAGGTTGTTCGGTTCATATATTTTTTTGAGTCTTTTTTTCTTTTTACTGCTCAGTTTGGAGCGTGTGAGTGGAGCTCAGATCATACACATGTGTAAAGAAGGCAAAGGAGTACAGCAGGACTTTTGTGGAGGGAGGTATGTCAGCTAGGGATATAACGAGCAGAGGAAAGAAATAGTAAGAGTTAGAGCCTGTGACATTGTGTCGTTCTGCTGTATGGGAGCAATTTGGATCAAATGTGAACAATGAAACTGTTACTTTTTAAGCAGCGGTGCCAACTTAACAACCTTGTGGCTACTTTTAATGACTTTTCAAACCCCTCTAGAAAAACCAAGCAACTTTTTTGAAGTCTGGGGACCCTGACGTGAAAGCATGTTTTGATCTCATTTCCTTAAACCAGCGGCAAATGCTGTGGGTCCCCTCTCCAAAACACTCACAGGCGGACAAGTCCTCATTTCTGGCAGAAGTCACTCTCAACTGCAAACGAACGGGGAATGTGCTTGTCTCTTTTGGGTCACTTTTATCGGTCCAAAGCCCAAATAAACAAGCATTGATATTAAAAAAGAAAAATAAGACTCAACGAAAGAAAATTCACATGTAGTTCTAAAGTTTTAGTGCTTTTTACCTACTTTCAGTATCTACCATGGTGTTATTCCTCTCTCCTACAGTGTCCATGACAGTAACATGCAAATGGCTTGTTATGCAAATTAGACAAGAGCGTCATTTAGCAACTTTTAGCTACTTCCAGGACAGCGAATAGTGAAACTAGAAAAGTCACATCAAGCTTCAATGTTTTATCAAATAGCAAACTGCCTCATTCTTTAAGGTTTTACACTACTTTTAATGACATCATTGATTTAAAAAACCATCAAGGGTCGATTTTTGGGGGATTCTGATAAGATCTGAATCATGGGTTTTGTGATTTGTTTCATCCCCAAAGTGTTAGCATGATGTTTTTCCTCTCTGCTTCACTTTTGTACAGCAAGAGGGGACTGAGATGTGGGGCCCATCTTTATGGAAAGTAAACGGGAGGAAACCTCGCCCTGTCAGACAAACATGTCAGGATTAAATGTCAAAAGCTGGAGAAAAAAAAGGCTAAATGACACATAGCAGAGAAGCCCAAGTAGGTTGTAGCCATCAGGCTGTTGTCCTTAGAAACCAAAGGTCAAAGCTCCTCTCGACAGCTGTGCACCGTATTGATTCATGGATCTCTCGTCTGGCTCGGTGTCTACAGTCTGTGTTTACGCAGCAGCTTAATGTGCACATTTCAAAGGAATTAAGACGTATGGAGACTTCTGACGCTCAGTGTGAGATGAAAATGAGTCCACAGATTAATCTCAGCTGGAGGAAAGTGATTTGAAAGAATTACCAAGTAAAAACCTGAGCAGAATATTAATCAAGAGGAGCTGATGTTATTTAACCTAACGTTTAATTTTTGATTAATAACAAAATCTATGCAATAAAAACCCTCCTTTTAATGAAGTGTCAAAATGTTCTCTCAGTGATAATCAGCTGATGGAGAAAACAAAAGGCAGATTGATAAGGAATGAAAATATTTGCTCGTTGCAGCTTTAAAATTGAGCATCAGTGATCTCCAGCAGTGTCAGAATTAAACTCTTAACACAGAAACATTATCTGTAATTACTATCTGATGCTACAAACAGAGCCACTTCAACATTGTGTAATCTGAATGAAGAGCTAAATATGATCTCTCTCTCTCTTCCTCTCTGACTCGCGCTGCAGGACCACAGCCTTCCCGCATGTTATCAAAACCTGGTCAACTAAAGTCCCACCATTCATTCTTTTTTTTTTTTTTTTACCCTGGATTCATTAATACAGGAAGGAAGGGGCCATTCTGTGGAGCAGTAGGTGCCAATCTGTCGCTCCGTGGAGACCAGCCAGACTCGCCTCATGCTAAGCTTCTGCTCCTCCTGCAGCCTCTTTCATCTCTGTAATCATGGGAGTGATTAATAATCATGCACTTAAAAGCAAGTCACTAATGTACACTCCATATCCCATGGCTTGCTTTGCAATATATATGTAAATGTGCAACGTCTGCATGTACATGTGTTGCATACTTTTCTGTTTTCTTTAATAGATTTTAGAGCGCAATCACAGCTGAGAGGGTAAAATTATTCAAAAATACATAAGTAAGCATAAAAACAAATTAAATGATAAGTCTGAGAGGAGTGTGCAAATTTAACTTAATCTAGATCAAACTGATGATTTTACATTCGCTCTCATTTATTCCATCCACATAGCTACAAGATTAGATTTTTGATTAGAGAGTGAACTTTCTGCTTCCTTTAAACACTGATGGGCTGCTTTTCAAAGACGTGATGAAATATTAATATTTCTTATTCGGATTAAGTATAACAACACAGCCAACAGTCGATAGCCACGATTGTTTTTTCATCATTTGTTCACAGGTTTTGAAGTAGTAACTTACGTAGTCCCAGAAAAGGTGATTGTATAGCTAAGAATGGGGAATTTCAGGCTTGTATTAATTTAATGTGGTGTGACTAGGTAAGACGACGAAGCTTCTACTTCATTGGCGTCCTTATTACGTGAAATTTGGATAAACAAACTCCAAAGAACTTCTCTTTCAACACGCTACTTAGATATGAAACGTAATCGGGGATTGCGCGGTGCAGGTGGCTTTATTTGCATGTTTTAGATTGGCAGTGCACTGAATTAGATCTGGCTGTGGTGTCACTCCTCATGCCTTCGAGCTCCAAGCATGTTTGCTGATCTGATGATCTCTAATTAGATTTCTGCACCACTGTGGAAAATGAGCCATCAATTAGAGTGCAGTGATTAGGGGGACCGATTTGATTCCTGTCAGGCACCTGCTGCCTCTAGACTCCCCGAGTTACTGGAACGCTCCTCATCTGAGAAGAGGGGGAGCGGAGCTGCTACTTTGCTGCAAGATGCAATTAAAACGGGCGAGTGACGACACTGCTGAGGACACGCTCATTTACTTCCTCTAAAAATGATGAAAAATACATTCTGGTTGGTATCTGGTCCTTGTTGAATGATCTCCACCAATAACTCATATTCTGTTCCTCATAAAAGGAGCACAACAAGATCCTTTCTTTAACATAAAGCTGCAGGCACCTCACCTGTATCTGGGCTGGGAAATTAATTGCAAATTCAACTAAATCACAATATGGCCTGCAGCAATATTCTTATCACAGACAGCGCAATGTTTCTTTAACCTCAAATGTGTCAGAATACCAGATAAATTTATTTGCAGTAGATGTTTCATGCTCTACATCAGCCAAATTGTACTTTCCGAGAGCAACAATCTAAGTGGTGAAAAGTGACAAAAATGGCAAAAAGTGGCGATTAAAGTAAGTTAATGGAAGCAAAAATGGTCAAAAAGCATCAGTAATTGGTGAAAAGTTGGGAAAAGGTCAGACAGTAGCAAAACATTTCAGAGACCTGACATTAATATTCTTCTTTCATTGATCTTATGCAATATTTCTAATTTCTGAGGCAATGGATTTTGGGTTTTCATTTCCTTTAAACCATAATCATCAACATTTCAAGAAATAAAAGCTTTAAATAATTCACTAAGTGTATCATTAGTCTATATAAAACCTTGGTATCACTTTCTGAAATAAGTGACCAACAATATTGAAGTTTTTCATGATATAATAATTTTTTGAGAAGTTCCAGTCGATGCAAACAGAGTTTTATGGTGAATTTTCTTTTACTTTTTACAAAATTCCTACTTTCTCCCACATGTATGTGCTTTTTTTAATTCAAAACAAGATCTTAATACATGCCAAATCAACTGTGTCCTTAATTATGCCTGATTAATCGGGAGTTTTGACCTTCACAGAAGTGCTTCAGAAACTTAACTCTGTGATCAAAATTAAAGAGCTCAAAGAAAAGCTTCACTCTGTGCCTTTACTGATAAAAATAAACAGATGAGGCGAATAAAATCATGCATGTGTCAGGCTGGAACGTTGATAAATACAGCAGAAAAAATAAGGTTTAAATGGAGCAGCTGACAGCATTTTTTACACATTCTACGTCAAGTTTTAAGACTACTACTACTAAGAGGGTTTATACAACTGCAGTTCCACAAGTGTCCACTAGAGGCCATCTCCAAAAGAACCAGAAAGCACAAACACACCGATTCAAAAAGCCACATATTACAGCAGAAATAAACATATTTACTGGCTGGAGCAAACAAAAAAAAGGTTTACTCCGTGTCATCCTTGAAATGTACACCTTTTTGTCTTCTAGGGCTGTCACCTTGTAGTGTTTCGAGTGCAGAAGTGCATCAGAGTGCCTGGCCGTTTCATCCAGCAGAGGGCGCTCTTACTGCAGCTTTATCATCAGACACATAAACTGCTCTCTTGACCTCCGTGAACAAGGAGAGTGGTGCATTTTAGTAAAGTAGAGGACACAAAATAACAATAACAAACCTAAATAAGCCGAGGAGCTGTGTGGAAGTATTTTGGGTTTTACACAGTTGATAGAAAAATTATAAACAAAGACCAGTTTGTGTGTCGATTGCGTGAGAAGGAGCTCACTTACTCGTCCTCAACAAAAAGTCTGCAGTCTCACTTGTTCACTTTTTATCCGAGCCATGCAGTCAAGAAGGAGGTGCCAAAACGCAGCAGTGCTACATCAAAAAAACACAAAAATAACCAAAATAATAATCGTCACATATTGTTGTGTATGTTGGAAAAGTGATTGAGTTTGAGTTTGGGGAAAAGTGACAGCCTGTCTTATCTTCTGGGGTCAAAAATGATCCCGTCTAGTTTGACTGTTATTTTAAGCATCTTGTATAAGGTATCATCAATTCTGTGTTACAGCTTTACTTTTACCCTGCTTTTCGACTGCAAAAGATTTCATTTCAGGTTTAAAAGATATTATGAGTTGACAATAATGACAACATAACAGCAACTGAACTAACAAGCATCAGTTTCCTGTAAATGCCTTTTTTAGGTTGTATGTGTCCATGCTCTTCAGCAGTTTGTGGTCATTTCTCTGCTCCATGTAAAAAAGTTTTAAGGAGTCACAAAGTCACTGAAGAGCCAATGAATTGTTTTTCCTCCAGTTTCAGCCAGACCAGCATGAAAGCTGTCAATACTTCTCTAATGCAGACAAAACAACCGGACTGAGACCACTTCCAAGTGATCCCTTCCAAGCAAAGCCACATTCATGCAAACCAAACCAAACTACTGGGGCAGGGACACGATTGAAGCATGACTCATCAATTAAGAGTTAAATAAGTGTAAAATCTGCTGACCTTGAGCTGTTATGAAAGTGACTCTCACATCTGTAAAAGCCACGTGGAGCCTTTCTATAAGTTGACACCAACATGTTTCTATTTGTCTCTTTTAAATCTTATTGTGCTTATGTTGGATGTTACAAACCCAGTTGCAGCCTGGAGTAATAACTCTCTAAATGTTGTCGTTTTTCAAAGCCTCTTTAAAATGCCAACAACAACAATAAAAAGGACAATTTCACATGATCACATAGTAAAATACACATTATTTCTGTTCGTCCCATTTCTTGGTGGTCAAAGCTTTATCTTCTAAATGAATTGAATCATAATCCAAACATGCGCAATTATATTCAAACTACATCGGGTTCATTCGGCCGCCACGCCCCAGCCCATCTCTCTCCCTCTCTGCTTATTAGTCATGCAGTAGCTCTCCGTCCAGACACCCTGACCTTCAACCCCATTTCTCATTTTCCAATCAGCCAATGCCATAAACTGTAATTGCAGTGTCAGGCAGTTGACTTTGTTTCGAGTCTGGTCAAAATGACGGGGGTGAGCGGGAGGGAGAAGTCAAAATTTCACCCACAGAAATGAAAGGAATGCCTCCACCATTCTCCATTTTCAAGCTACAAAGTCAAACACACACAACCAGGGGACATTTTCATTCCCTTTCACAAGCTCACACAGTCTCAGAGAAAGCCTGACGTGTAACACACTGGTACATCCTTCAAAATAAGAGTCTGAAAACAAGCTACACGGTGCAGCCTCCTGAGATAAAACACCTTTTTTTTCCCATGTGTGTCGAGATAGTTTCACACAATTCAGTAGCATCACAATCACAGTTGGTAATCTGTGTTAAAACACTGCTATTTACCAGCTTAGTCACTCCAGGCTTGCACATTATTACAAACAGATCAAGAGGACATTTATGGATTAGCGCGTGTATTCTCTGCAGATTTGTAATTTGCTTCAAACTGTCAAACACAAGAGGACGATCCTCTTATCTCAACATCTCTCATCTCAGCTGAAGCTTGACTCCAGCTTTACCAAAAAAAGATGCTTTTAAAAAAGATACTGAAATGTAGCTTACAAGCGCCCCCTGTTTGCGACAAGAAATCAAACCAGAGGGCCAGAAAACATCAAGTCAACGACACTACACTGTTCCTGTGTCTTCTTAAAAAAGTTTAATAAGCGTGAGCTGCGCCTTTAAATTACAGCTATAAGTAGCTGTGTGTGAAATTGAGCATGAGCTTTTCGAACTGTATGAAACTGCAGGATGCAGATGTTCCAGACAGATTGTACGATCAGCGCTCTGGGAGGAGAGGATTCCCTGATGGTAACAGACACCGAAACACTGGAGGATACGACGCTCGCGTGTGTTGCTGCTTGGCCTTCGCTTCACACAGAAATGCACAAACACAATGACAGCCGAGTGCAGCTGAGGGAGGTTTTCTTTGCAGTGAGGTCAAATCGGGCTTAAAGCAGAGCAGTGAAGGACGGTGTCATTCAAGTGAATGAATCAAGAAGTGTAGTATAGACGGTGTGTAGAGAAACAGCTGATTATATACATCTAATACCTAATGAGAGAATGAAGACACTCAGTGCTGTACTTTTTGTTTTTATCAATCCCATTTCTACACATTTAATGCTAAATACATCCGACACTGTGCAGTGCAAAACATACTTCAGACACATAACACTAGGAAAAGCAATTCTATATTGATATTAATCATTATAAATGCCAAATAAACACCTGTCACTTCAAGTCTTATGGGTTAACTAAAGCCCCGTTCTTATCAAGTGGTCAGGTATGAATGAGTACAGTTTGGTACGGGTCGGCTCGGTAAAGCCTGATCCAGTTGCGTCAGCTACGTAATAGCATGACGACATAACACCCTGCTAATAAATCCAAAGAATAAGGAAAATAACCAAGGAACGCTCTTTCATGGGGCCATTTTCCAAACAAAAATACAGTTATCTTCATGAAGTGGACTGGGGTTATGTGTGGTTGTGTCGATATTTTTCCCACACAATGCAGCCAAATGACATCTTCATTTCACCACAGCGCAAGGATGTGAGAAACATTTCTACAAGGTGAGATCATTTTTTTAACGTTTTACCACCTCTCATCTGGAATACCTGAGGAGATGGAGATTTTGACCTTTACTGCAGCCAGCCACCAGGGGGAGCAGTTTTTTTGGAGACCTCAGTCAGAGCCGACTGTCATGGCATCCACTGATTATTCAGTCAATGGTTGCGATAAGCTGTGTTTATTTAAGGGGAAAAAATTAAAAAGCACTTCTTCTGGCATCGCGCACCTACTCAAGTTTTTCATCTCAAAGGGGGATGACGCTATTTTCTTGTGGCTATTGAACTTTAATGACCTGGAAATTAATTATTTTCAAAACTTGATGTGCCCTAGCTATGTTTTACTTCTTGTTTTATGTGTTTAGATCTTGTTTTTGGCTTTATGTTTTTACCAAGTAGCAAAAGTTTCGTCTCTAGAGAAGGAGGAGCGTGGGGTGGGCGTACTTTTAAGATAAAATTACTGCAAAGTGAAGAAATTGCAGCAAATATGTGCAACATTGCAGCAACGCAAGCAACTTTTGTGTTTAAGTTGGACACTTTGATTAAACTTTTATCTATATTTCTTAATTTTTTTTGCATGCTATATTTACATTGTAGCTGATATTAATGCAAATTGCTTGTAATTTAGGTTTTTCTCAAATTACTTTATTGTTGTTGCTGTTGTTTTTGAAAATGCCACTGAAGGATTAACACACTTAAGCTGTTAATTTAACAGTATTTGTGATGTAATTGTTTTTTAAGTGTAACATTTTATTTAAAAATCAAAACTCACTGGAAGTATCAGTATTGAATGTATTGAATATGTCAATAAAATAATCAATATCGTATCTGTCATGAAAGTCTGACGCTTTGAATGAAGACTTTAACGCTTTTTGAATGATTATTATGCAGTTACATGGCACAGCATCTTCTTAAACAAGTAAATGTCTGCCAACATTAAGAGGTATGTTTGTAAGAACTGACAGCATTGATGTAACTTGATCACTTAAATCTCTAGAAACACTTTAACGCTCTGATTTCATTTTTGTGTCCACTGAAGACGTGTAGTGAAGAGAAAAGAAACAGTGACACAACATACTGTGAGATATTTCAAGCTTTATAAGATTAATTCATCTGATCAAGCAAAGTGGGCGGCTGGACGAAAGCCCTTAGAAGGCACATTTTTACACCGTAATAAAGAATCTTTCCAGGGGAGACAGTGAGGAGAGAGGAGGCTGGTGCACTGGCTCTGCAATAACAGGAAACTTATTAGATTTAAATAAGAGCGAGCGCACTGGTACGAAATGATGGCTCATACCTCTCTCCTAAGTGTTGCTTTTGGCTGGGATTATCCTACACATCAAAGACCTGTTCCTCTAAGTGAGAGTTTCACAAGGAGTGAGTGACAGTAATGCAAGTGTTGGAACAAAAGGTTCCAACAAGGACCTTGGAGTAACATGGTGGCTGTGATTTAATAGTTATTCCACCTGACTGTGGGGAGAGAGAGAGGGCATACAGATTTGTCTGTGCAGCCTGCAGAGAAGTGGTGTTGATGTAGACGTCAGAACTGAAAACTGAAAAGTCTGAACAGGAATCCTGCAGCACTCAGCAGATTAAATCCTTTTCATACCCACGAAAAACTAGCAAAATTTTCTACATGTTATGTATAGACTCACTTTTGATAGCTTATTTTATATTCTATGACATTGTTCTCAATAATGGTCAACATCAGACGAGATAAACCATGACATGCAAGATTTTTCAGCTTCTTAAAGGGACTGTGAGGACTTTCTGAGTGATCTTGAAAAAGTCTCATCTTGGCATATGCCTGATTATAATCCCTAGCTTAAAATAAGGTTATCAGCACCAAAAAAAGGTTATTTTTAAGTGCTAAAAATTAGTTTCCTAAACAGTCAGACTGGACTGGATTGGTTCACGACAAAGTCAGAAGCAACAATAAGAGACATCTGAGTTTCTCATGCTAAAAAAATGTATATATATAAATCTGTGATTTATTGAGTAGTAATGGTGGAAACAGGAGCTGGACTGTCTGACAGAAAAGGGACAGAAGAGCAGAAGAAAGCTAAACACGAGCGTGATAGAGCACAGGCTAAAGGCTAAAACACAAGCTAAATGTTAAGACACAAGCTTAAGGTAAAAACATGGACCAAAGATTATGACACAGACTTAAGTCTAAAACACTGGCTAAAGGTTAAAACATGAGCTAAAAACTAAAGATGCAAGTTAAGCTGTTTGTGCTAAATTTAATTTCTGTCCACATGCAGCAGTTATTCTGCAGTGATCTGTTCAAACCTGAGAGTCTGTCAATAAAACGAAGAGCAAGGTTACGTTTGCTCTGCTTGGTGAGGTTGGAGTTGGTAGATGAGCACTGGCAGGACACAACCAGGATTCACTAACGTTAAAGACATGTTTCAGGGCACCAAGCTGTGAGTAGCACTAAATGTAGCCGGCTCCTAAACTACAATACAAACTTACAAAGTTTGCTTGTTGTCACGTTTCATATTACAGCGCTTTGTATTTGGTAAAAAGTTGTCCTGAACAAAGAAAAGTAGTGTTAAAAAGAAGATCCATTCTACTTTCACTTTCACATTCAAACAAATAGACAAGTCACGACAGTTTGTGAGAGTCCTCCGGCTGAAAATGTTGGTGCAATCCACTTCATACGGATTCTCCTCACAGTCACTTTAAGTTTTTTACAATGCACAGTAAGTCTGACACCTGCACCCTAAAATGCACATTAAAGCCACGCTTCAATCCCACAAAAACCTCCACCTCCACCTTAAAAACTTTATCTGCTCAAAGGTTTAAACCAGCCAGCACATAAAGTTGCTCTCTGTGCCTGTGGAGAGCTTTACTGTGAAACAGCTGCAGGAACTGTTGACTTGACTTTGCTTTACAAGCAGATTAACACGGCGCCTTTACAGCAGCTCTGATGGTGCAGCGATCATTAAGCCGAGAGGTTCAAATATTTCCTCCTGCCACAAAACAGTAAAAAAAACACAACACCGAGCAGGTGCTGCACGACTGCTAATTGGACGTAAAGTGAGCTTGATTGAGCTGGGAAATGTTGTCGGCTCCCAAAAGAGGCTTAAAAATCAAAGTAAAAATAAAAACCAGCTTCTGCCAACACACAACAGAGAAACTTATATTCTGCAGCATGTCATTGGCTGATTTAAGGTTTGAACTGTGGGAAAACTGTGTCTCACAACAGGAGGTAAAGCTACCCATGCAGCAGGAATGAAGAGCTAGTTCAGATCTATTTTAGGAAGAAAACAGCTTTAAAGAGCCGTCAGCTGTCACGTTTGGTCGTCAAGCACCGAAATACTTCTCATCTGGTGTTCTGCACGTTCCAAAAATACACCGACAGAACGAGTGACCACCTTCTGCGCGCTGACAGGCAGATGCGTCATTGTTTGCGGGCGCCATCAGAGGATACACTCACCGCTGCTGCGACTCTTGCGGTTGGCCTTCCCTCCCGTCAGCAACATCTTCAAGCTGTTCCTAAACATGACTGCAGCAGATGCCCCTGGACCAGACTACAGAGAAATCTGTTAGAGAAAGAAGAAACGATAAATATTAATTCTGGGACCACTCGCGGCGTGACCAACTGTCTGCTGTTAGATGGAGCTGACATTGTCAACAACAGAATTCAGTTGTTTAAAGTGTTATTAGATTCATCAGAGCAGCACAACAAAGAGAGACTGTAAGAATGGAGGTGGAAACAAAAAGATTTCCAAGCACAAAATGAAGCCAAAATAAGGAAGTCCCATGATGAAAACTGACTACATCTTTAACAGAACTCCAGCTTTAATGATATGGAATGTTTGCAAAAATATTAAAGTTGATCTAAACGAATAAGAAGCCACTGAAGTGAGGTCAGCGTGGGAGTGATGTGCTCTCCCTCGCGTGCACTGGCTAAAAGACGAGCTGCAGGTGTGACAGGGAGGCCTGGCTAATGCCAACATAGAAGCTATTACAGTAAATAAAAGCATGTGTAACCTTCCTGAACCAGTAAAGAGTAAGAAGGACTTGACTTAAGAGAAAAGCTTCAGCTGGGAGAAACAGCATTTGACAACTGAGTTTTCCTGATTCTCAAATTTAAACTCATAATCAAGCATCACATCCATATTTTTTCCACAGGGTTTGACGTTTGCTTCCAGGGACCTGAGACACATTACGTTTAGGATTTAAGAAAAAAAATCAATATTTACTCAAAAGATTATGTGAACCAGAAGTAAATAAATCAATAAAATAACTTTTCACTGTTTTTTTTCACCACTTTTGTACCATTTTTTGCTACTTTCTGACTATTTTGCAAGTTTTCTCCCAATTTTCCTGCCAATTTTTACTGCTTTTGATCACATTTCCCGCTTACAATATCTTTGAATAAACATAGACCTGAGAGACGTCACAATTAAGATTTTTTTGCAATTATTTTTAGGTTCCCCATTTTAAGTTTTGTTAAATAAGCACAAGAAATAAATCAATATTTACTCAGAAGAGTAACATATCAGATAAATTGAACTCGGAATAAATAAATAAATAAAATAAATAACTCTTCCCTCTTCTTTTTCACCACTTTTGTAGCATTTTTTTGCTACTTTCTGATTATTTCCAAAGTTTCCTCCCAATTTTCCTGCCAATTTGTACTGCTTTTGATCACATTTACCACTCTAAATACAGTTTTATAGAAACTTTTAGGTGTTTTATCACCCAGATAGTTGCTCTTGCAAAGATATTTCAAACAATTTGGCTCTTTGGTTAAGAAGAGTTGAGTAACTCAAGTGTAGAGTTACTGTAGAGTCGTGGCCTCCTGGTGGGTCATAGAGGTATTGCAAGTGGGCCGCCAAATCATTTCCAAAATAGTATGATTTAAGTGAAGTGTATTTGTATAAAGATAAAAGATACAAATAGATCAAGAAATGCAAATAAAAAAAATGTTTCAAATCTTAGAAATCAGTTACAAACTGGGTCAGGATATTAATAATGTTCAGATATTCATATATAAAAAATGAGAGGGCATGTTCGTTGCCAACAGGTAACATGACCCGAAACGTAACAATGACCCAATATGAAACAAAACATATGGAATAAATCCCCAAATGTAATGACTTGTCAAAAATGTAACCAAAGTGCCGAGCCCAAAACTTAACAAAAAGAATGTATTAAAAACCAAAATGTGAAAACTGACTCAAACTGTAACAAGTTGTTACTTTCTTGGCAAAAAGTTATTTTGTTTGGGCACAGAATCTGTTACATTGTTGACCAGTTATTACATTTTGGGTCATTGTTACAAAACAAGTTCTAATGAGGCATTTTATATCTGTACTTATTGAGTTGGAGGCGGGCGCAGAGTGGGCCCTGAGTTGGAAAAGGTTGAGAACCATTGGTGTGGAGCATCCAACATCTATGGCAAGAAAAAATTGCACATCGTATTCTGATGCATTAGAGAAGAAATATTGCAGCCAACCATATTGTGATTTGATCTAATTTGCGATTAATTACCCAGCCCTAATCCAGATACAACTTTATATCCTACCAGAGACTGAAGGTCATGCTAACAGACCCCAGAGAAGAGTTTTTCTTATATTTACATATTTACACAGTCAGTACATAAAGCTGTAAACCATAAGATTGTCTTAATTTCTTGACAGCAGCTTGCTGTAATAATTCCTCCCCTCTCTGACCCCCNGAGCTCCAGCTGAGAAGCCACTTCAAACCCAAACAAGTACAGAAAACTCAAAGAGAAGGCTGGGCGTTCAGAAAGCCTCCAAATACACTTCACCTGTTTGTTAATCCCACCCTCCACTTTGAAAGGAGTCCACCAGGATCATAAAACCACTGATGAGACTAGAGACAGATATGGGAAATTTGGGGCCAATGCCTATGCTGGCCGATATCCCACATATTTGCTGATACATAAAATAAGAACATTGATTTATGAGGATATATACTGTACATAGACCTGTCACGATAACAAATTTTGCTGGATGATAAATTGTCCCAGAAATTATTGCGATAAACAATAATATTGCCGTTTTGATACCACTTTAAACTCACATAATTATACTGGTATAATAGTGCAAGAACACCCTTTTAAAGATAAATAACCTTTTTATTTCTTAAGAATATTCAAAATTGGAATCATACTGTGAAAAAAAGACATTGTAAATATCCAAAATAAATAATCAACAGTCTCTGTAAACAATTAAAACCACACACAACCAAAAGTAATATATAAGATAAACTCTGTTGCTGATAAGAAAAAAGACTCACGGTGACACAGCAAAGTGAACTCATTATCCAGTGTCTTTGGTGAATAAAAAACTTATCACGTCCATTTTTAATAATCGTGCAATTAATTAATTTGTTGATTAGTGCGACAGGCCTAACTGTGTATGAACACAAATTGCTACAATACCCGAAATATGATTCTGGGTGGGACACAGCGATGTTAAAACGCCGTATTATAGTCTTTTGTTAGTAAAGGGTGGACGTGTGTACGGCCAGGAGCATTTATGTCTGTTTATTTTGCAAAAAAGCATCTCAAACAACTTTAGAACGCCATATTATAGTCTTATATAAGTTAATGGTGGACGTGTGAATTAACAGTAGCATTTATCATTGGTAGAGAGCAGCATGCAGCCTGACACAGACAAAAAAAAGTTTAAACATCGGCCCCGCCGATTAATCTGACCTAATATTTTACCCCAAGTGTTTCAGGCAGGATCTTAGCACAAGCATACTGTCTTTTAATCCTGGCCATTCAATAACCCTTTCAAAAACTACCTTGGGGAAATAATTGCTTGGTCTCAGTGACAGTGACGGAGCAAACTGATGATCCTAATGATTGTCTTCTAGTCGCAGTTACCATCCATCTCCCCAGCCAATAAAAGTGACAGCGAGTGTCCCCATCACCGTGCATGCAAATGAAACTAGAGGTAGTTGTAGTGTCAGCGCAGACCGACCAGCTCACTTTGGATCAAACGGCTGATGAAAGCGTCTCTGATTGTGATTACATTTGAATGTTTCTGACCTCAGCTGAAACACAGAGCCGTCATCCAGCCTTTGTGACAGACTCCTATAAATAAGAAATGAGCTCTGATGTGAACCAATGAGTCCTCCAGGAAAGGCTGACAGTTTTCTCTGTAACTTTGGCCCGGATCCTGATGGAACCATTTTCCAGCGGAGTAAAACCCTGACAGTATCTGAGCGCATATGAAGAGCCTCCTACAGGCTGTCCATTATAAGCGTGTTATCAGCATCTGATACCATTGTCTTGGTAAATGAGCTGAGGCAGTGAGTTAACCGACGCTACGGGCATTTATACGCACAAAGGAAAAGACTCTTCCTTAATTCAGGGACTTTTTCTATTTTCCTTGAACACTTGTGACACAAAGGGCAGAAAATTTAATGTAGTGTTTTATAATCACAGAACAAAGCATAATCATAGCAGCTCTTGGTTGTCATATATCATCCTGTGAAAGCTTAAGGTCAATCCTCAACTGTGTTTTGGCCTCGACAAACTCCTGAACGACGAGTCTAATCCTTCTGTTTCAGTGTTTGGAAGTTTATAATGAGGAAGTTTGAGTTCACAGGAGAGATTTGTCAAACGGCTTCTGTCTTTGAGACTTTAATTGTAGAGATGTAATGAAACGCTTCAAACAAAGGATGGTATTTTTTTATAAAATGAGCTTAATATTCCTGGTTAGGAGTGGAAACAGCAGAGCAACTAACTGTTCAAAACAATAGGAAACTACAAGAAGAGAGGGAATGATCGCATAATATTCCAATACTGATATCGCATATTGGTCGGACGGCATCTGAAATCTGCGTTGTAACGATCCTATGCCAGCAGTCCACTCCAAATTCCCCTCCACCTCTTCAATCGAGCTCACGTGATCACAACAACGATGTGTGTTACAGAGCTAACGATGTAGAGATACAGACATAGAACATTTTGTCTTTACTTATTGAGCTATTACACTCAAATGTGTGTATCTACAGCTCTGGAAAAAATTAAGATACCACTGCAAATTTTTCAGAAATCAGCATCTCTACATATTTGAGAATTTTACTCAAACAAATATCTATAAACAGCAAAACCAGATAAACTGAAAAATTTGCAGTGGTCTCTTGATTTCCAGAGCTGTATATATTTTTTCCTTTTTTGCACCAAAGTGTTTTTATTCCTACTTTCTTACTCTTTTTTTCTTATTTATGATACTTAAAGGTAGGGTATGAAGAAATTTACAAACAGCATCCAAACTTCATGGCTCAGTGTCAGCAGCTGCGCATGCTCACTACCCCCGACCGTAGCTGATAGCATAGCTAACAGTCGTAGCTTTGTAAACACACCATAAACGGTGAAAAACAGCCCTATGAGCACCTGCAGCATCGTGTGAGAGAAACTCAAGAGCCGTACACCTGATGTCGGGGTCAGGACTCAAACCTGGCGCTGGTTGGACTTATTCAACTAAACACTCAGAACATTTCAGGAACTCAGGCTCAGACCGGAATCACCGTTTATGTTTGCAAGGGAAGAGCGGGTGAGGTAAATGCAGGTAAATGAGATACGCTGCGGATAAAAGAATCATTCTTTCATGAAAATTCTGCATACACTACCATTATTATTAATTCATACATTTGTAAAGAGAAAGTACATTTCAAAAGCGGAGTCAAATTCCTTGTATTCTTAAAGGTACTTAGTAAAAAAGGCTATCCTGATTCTGATTCTGACAACACGACATAATACGATATCAAATAGTAACCCATAGCTCCCTTTCTTTATTCAGCTAATTGTGCGTCCTGTTGGTCAAACATCTCTTTGTAATAGAAACTTGAAAACCCCAGACTTATTTGCTTTAACATGACAGACAGCTGGGCTCTTACACTTTGCTTTGTAGACATAAGAGCCAAAGTGAATGGCTCTCAAAATGCATTTGCATCCATGTCTTATGTGCTGCATCATTTTTTTGTCCTCACCACAACACATTAATTTATCCAAAGGTCTTATCTCTATTTAACGTTAATAAGATGATAGTTACAAAACAGCTTAATTACAGCAACTATCAGAGCTACTTTATGTGGATCCTCTTGTCTACAGTGTGCGTCTACAAAGTAAATAAGCAGAAAGGATCCATTAGTTTCTACCACAAAAGAAAAGAAAGAGCTATTTCTGTGTCCTTTCCTCCGTCTGAAACTCTTTCATTGGTATGAATCATATGCTTTCCCATGACAGGATGTAGACGAGCGTTAGGAGAGTGTTAGGTGGCAGCGGGTCAGATATATTGGCATTCATGCTCTCATCTCCAGAGATACAGACAAGGCTGCACCGGGGCAGCTACGCAAGTATCCGAGCAACTCACCGCAACCTCACCTCGGCATAAAATATGAGCCGGGAGCAGCTTATTATGTCTGCTCTGGTTAGAGTGCGGGCCAGGAGGCATTCTGTGATTATAATACTAAATCAAAATCTTAAACAGCCATGACTCACTGAGTGCATACTGTAGCTTTCTACACCAAAGCTGGGAGGAAAAAGGATGAAACAGAGAGTACAGTCAAGCTCTGTAAATCTGCTTCTGTAATATGTAAAGTGTTAAGCTAGCACGGCAAAGCTGAAGCAGTTTACAAACTGCCAAAGCAGAAAATAGGACAAGATGTAGCTGTCTATTCCTACAGGAGGCAATCAATGTATGAAATCTTAGAGGACAGGATACTGAGTAGGCACACACACGTACAGACTCACAGGTCGCCATAGAGAGACAGCCACGCACATAAAAATGTACCCGTATGCACAGCTAAAGCAATGTTTCATCTGAGGGTGTACGCACACACACACACACACACACACACACTCACTCACTCACATCTCTCATTCCCACTCTCTCTGACCCTGTGTACCGGCCTTTGTGAAGGGAAGCCAAGAAGCAGCATGCTCTCACAGATAATGTGCGTAAGCGGATGCAGCCCATCTCAGGCTCTTCCACAGCCCGGGCACAACGCTCCTCCAGCGTGTTAAAAACCACTTAAAGGCACATTCACCAGCCGCTTTCATCTGCTCCGGTCACCACAGAAGAGGCACACTTGTTTGTTTGCATGAGAAAATGAAAACAGACACAGCTTGGGTCATTTGTAAGCAGCACACGCCTCACAAAGACCGATTTAACACTCTCTAGAATATGTCTTTTGAGC
>RPOG01001615.1:106890-137359 GCA_008086565.1 Thalassoma bifasciatum | reverse complement strand
TATATTTGGTTGCTCCACCTGACATTTTTGGGTGCTCAAATTAAAAATACTAAAAAATAATGAACCTAAAAACTTTGAAATGTTGGTCAACTACTGAAATCTGTTAGAAAACATAATTCTTCACTCAGAAATATGTTTTTATCCATTTTCAAAGAACTTTTTAAAAATAAGTTTTTAGACCCTCTTTTTGTCATTGACCTACATAAACACAGACGAGGTGAAAAATAAACAACCTTATATCATGTTTTCATCTCTTCATCACCTCTTGTGTGTCTTGTAGGGGGTGTTTGTTCTACGGCCCCCCAGGGACAGGGAAGACTTTGGTAGCTCGGGCGCTCGCTAATGAGTGTAGCCACGGAGACAGGAAGGTTTCGTTCTTCATGAGGAAAGGAGCCGACTGCCTCAGCAAGTGGGTCGGGGAATCGGAACGTCAGCTTCGCCTGCTCTTTGACCAGGTGAGACACACAAACACATCTTTGAGATGAGAGAAACATTTCAGACAATATCAGTGTAATCTTTGGTATGATTATGTACTGAAACAGCATTTTAAAGTAAAAGAAAAGTGACTCTTTGATTGCTACTATAAATTTAGGAAAATGTAAGGGATGTTTGTCTTGAAGTTAACCTAATCATTTAGATTTTTCTTCCATTGAGTGTAATGCTTAATATCTGATCTTGTTTGTTTTGGCTTAGGCTTACCTGATGAGGCCATCGATTATCTTCTTTGATGAGATTGATGGTTTGGCTCCTGTACGTTCCAGCAGGCAAGACCAAATACACAGGTAAGGTGGAGCATTTACAGGACAGTGGTTTTAGGGTGAAATGCAAAGGTATAGTTACGTTTTGGCCACTCGATTACTCGAAAACAGCGTTTTAGCCATAGACTGTATAATGAGTGGACGTAACGACGTTCGGCTCAAACTGAAGCCTCCAGCAGATGCCCCGCCCCCTGGTGTCTGGCTGCAGTATAGGTCATAAGCCCCGCCCCCTGGTGTCTGGCTGCAGTATAGGTCATAAGCCCCGCCTCCCCATGTATTCCGGATATGAGCCGGGAAAACTTTAAAAAATTACGATACCTCGTAGAAACGTTTCTCTCATCCTTACTCTAAGGTAGTATGATGATGTCATTTGGCTGCATGGTGTTCAGGTGTTTTTTTCCTGAGAAGTTAGTTTCTCATTAGTTATTGGACGTTAAAAACCGCGATATAAGTTTCGTTTTACGACAGTTGACAGCTGCCGTTCGTGAGTAGTTTTTATCGGGGACATAAGAAACTTCAGGAAAGAGCCAAAAGGAGACTAAACCTTCTGAAGAAGAAGAAATAAATATTTTTATTTCTCTTTTTTACTTGGCTCCACCGGAAATTCTCTACTATGTAATAATGTGAAATGTTATTTTAACATCAAATTATTGATCTTATTCACAAATAAAAGAAATGAAACACACAAAATGAAAATGTATGAGTCACTACAGACACTTGAGAGATACTTGCCAATAATTTCACACAGAAAAAATAACAGGAACATATAAATATATTTTCATATATTTGGTTGAGCCACCTGACATTTTTGGGTGCTCAAATTAAAAATACTAAAAAATAATGAACCTAAAAACTTTGAAATGTTGGTCAACTACTGAAATCTGTTAGAAAACATAATTCTTCTCTCAGAAATTTTTAGACCCTCTTTTTGTCATTGACCCATTTATCAGTCAGACTAACCAGAAATAAACAGTCTTCAGTTTGTTAGGGAGCATAAAGATTGACTTTGTTTGGTGTCTGTATGAAACATGTATGTACTGACTGACATGTTCCATCATCTTCTCTCTGTCCAGTTCTATTGTGTCCACTCTGCTGGCGTTGATGGACGGCTTGGACAGTCGCGGGGAAATAGTTGTCATTGGTGCTACAAACAGACTTGACTCTATTGACCCAGCACTCAGGAGGCCTGGACGCTTTGATCGAGAGTTTCTATTTAACCTGCCAGACAAGAAGGTGAGAAGCATCTGTTACGTCTGCATCATGAACACAGCTACGATAACCTGTATGATTTTCTTTCATTGACTTTGAATTTTTATTTGTTTATGGACACTGCTGCACAGTAGGTTCTCACTAGGGCTGAAAGATTTATCATTTTCTGACATCACGATCATGTTTTCGCCAAAACTGCAACTTTTTTTACTCCTGACTGACCCAGGATCTTTATTGTCAGCTGTTTCACACACACACACACACACACACGTTTCACTGCAAAACTGTTCGGAAAGATCCTTTTTTCCCTTGGTATTGTTAAATTTCGTTTTTCTTGTTACCACTTATTTAATTTTGATTTTTTAAATTGTTTGGTAATTTATTTATCTTTTACAACATAAAACCATTGTTTTGGACTCAATTGTTTTTAAGATTTTAGAGTCAAAGATGGCTTTCTTTGTTCTTCAGTTGTTATAATTAAAAATACAATTAAAAAGTCCAGTTTAAAAATAGTGAGAGTTGTATTTAAAGCTCAGAGTCAATGGAGGAGTTTGACTAAAGGTTTTTAGAAAAGTCAAAAATTTGCTGTTAATCTCAAAATCTTCTACTTTTTTATTCAAAATGTTGCCTTTAATCTATTAATGTTCTTTATTTCTTATAGTTTCGACTAAAATCTTAGAATTTTGACTTTTTTTATATCAAAATTTCTGCTTTTTATCTCAAATGTTGCCTTTTTTTCAATATTTTGATGCTTAATCTCAAAAATTTGACTCTTTATCTTCGACATTTGCCGTTATCTTAAAATTTTGACCCTTAATGTGAAAGGTTAGACTAGAAATTTAGATTTTTTTTTTACTTTTTGTCTCATAATTTTGTCTTTTTTTCCCCCAAAATTTCCACTTTTCAAATTAAATATTGACCTTTATATCTAAAAGTTAAAAATTATTTGTACCTCCATTTTCATCCTTGCATTATAGGAAAAACTTTTGATGTTTTTATGGTTTGATGTAATTCTCTGCCGGACATCGGGAAAACTTCACTAAAGCTTGATTTAAATAAAATTGAGTAAATTGAAATCGCAATATCTGCCAGAAAAATCACAATTAGATCTTTTTCTAAAATCGTTCAGACCTTGTCCTCACAATATTAAAATTTCAAACTTTTTATTGATATTCCCAGGAAGATATTTGATACTTGATACCATTTCCAGTGGAGCTCTGTGTTCTTGTATTTAGCTCTGCTGGGACTGAAAACAGTTTGAAACCATAATGAAAAAGTGGCTCAGTTGTGTCTTTAGAAATAGGAAAAGAAATGATGATGAAAGATAATGCAACCTGTTGCATTCGGTTCATGACAAAGAGCACTTTGTTCTCCACGTCTATTCGACAGAACAGAGTCCCAGTGAGTCCACAAAATACATCGAAGCATTAAAGAGCTTCCTCAGATCTGCTCGCTCTTACACATGATTTCATGTTTTCACTTCTAGATAAAGTAAAGACGAATCACACAAGATGAGACAGTATTTACTCTCATGTTTTGTGTCTTTATAAAAACCTACTTTCCTACATTATATCAACCAATCAATCAATCAATCTTTATTTATATAGCGCCAAATCATAACAAACGTTATCTCAAGACACTTTACAAAACATTAGCAGGTTGATACCTGTTAATGTTAGTGTTTAGTTATTTTATTAACAGAGACCCAACATCAAGACAGGATAAGGAGTGTTATCTCATCTTGATCCACCATGAGTGAAGCACTTTGCAGCAGCTTTTAGTAAGTTACAGTGGAGAGGAAAAACTTCCCTTTAACGGGCAGAAACCTCGGACAGAACCAGACTCATGTTAGACAGATATCTGAGAGAGAGAGAGAGAGAAGAAAAATTGGAGAACTGTCAAAGCCACAGCAGCTGGAGTCAGGTCGTCCCACGTCAGCTGGTAGATCCACAGCAACAATCCAGATGAACCTACAAACAAGCTCAGAGACTCCCAGAGGATCATGGGTAATAACTATAATAGTGCATTAAGATAAAAGTTAGACTGACAGATAGAGGAGAAAGGGAAACAGAAGCCTAGTGTGTCAGTTTCCCCCCGACAGTCTAGACCTATAGCAGCATAACTAAGAGCTGGTTCAGGCCTGATCCAGCTCTAACTATAAACTTTATCAAAAAGGAAAGTTTTAAGTCTGCTACTAAAAATCCAGAGGGTGTCCGCCCCCCGGACCTCGACTGGTAAGTTGTTCCAGAGAAGAGGAGCCTGATAACTAAAGGCTCGACCTCCCATACTACTTTTAGAGACCACAGGCACAGTCAGCAGGCCTGCATGCTGAGAGCGCAGTGATCTAGACGGGTAATATGGAACTATAAGCTGTCTAAGATAGGACGGACCAATGTTATTTAGAGCTTTATAGGTCAGGAGGAGAATTTTAAATTCTATTCTAGATTTTACAGGTAACCAGTGTAGAGAGGCCAATACTGGAGAAATGTGTTCCCTCCTCCTGGTGGATAAAAACCCAGCTCTTTTTGTTTGCTGCCGATGTGACAGTTGAACCCGTTTTACATCCTTTTAACTCACATTGTTTGTGCTGCCTCAACTTCTGACTTTATTTCTATTTCATGTTCGTCTTAATTCTGCTTTCAGGCCAGAAAGCACATCTTGCAGATTCACACACGGGACTGGAATCCCAAGTTGGCTGAGCCATTTGTAGAGGAACTTGCAGAAAAATGTGTCGGTAAGAGAAGTTTGTGTTTTTTGTGTCTATTAAATCACTTTTGAATCCTGTTTGGTGAACTACTTTGTCTGGAAATGGCGCATTAAAATCATTTATAACCAAGGTATTTTACAACAACGGAAGAAGAGAAAATAGCAGCTAAAATTACAGCATGTTACATTTTGGGTTTTACTATATTATACTAAATTATCTCAAGCCTTTATTTCTTGAAATGTTGATGATTATGGCTTAAAGATAATGACAACACTGAGTTCAGTGTCCCAAATAAAAAGGATAATGCAACAGAAAATGTCAGGACTATGACAAGTTCATTCTTTTGCACTTGATTCCTTTATTACTTTCACTTGTGACTGCTTTTTGCCTATTTAATTCTCCTTTCACTCATATTCTTTTGCTACTTTGTGACCACAATCCAAGTTCTCTTAAATCTGTTCCCCTTTTTCCACACATTTTTGTTGCATTTTTGACTCTTCGGATTTATTTTTATCGCTACTTCTTGCTGTTTTGCCTCGTAAAGCTAAACATATCATATTTGATACATGAATTAAAAGACCTGTATCTCATTAAAATGATAGTTTCTTCAAAAACCTGTTAGAAATATTTTTAAAACATATTCTTCCACCTTGAGGGTTGAAATCATGAAATCATTTACTCACATGTTTTCTGGAAAATCATTGCATTATTTTCAAGAAGCAAGAATAACATTGAAATAGTTATTTTTTTTTCAAAAAAAGTGTTTTATGCATGAAATAAATTCATATTCACTAAAAATCTGTAATAAAATAGATAAAATAGTACACAAAATTGTCCAGTGTGTTGAATGTGATACAAGAAATATATTATAAATGAAATGATAAAGCAATATTTTTTTGTGGATTTTGTTAAAAGGGTTACTAAACATCTCAGTTCCAAAAAATTTTGAATTTTCTGACTATTTTTTGATAGGTTGGGCTTTACAGGGTTAAAGGTAGTTAACACTGATGTAGAGGAAAAAATGTATACTGCACTGTTAGTGATTTGAATATTGCAGCAGGTCATATTGTGATTTATATAATTCACCTTTAATTTCCCAGCTCTAGTTTATAAGTCTCTGTTTCTTGTTGACAGGCTACTGTGGTGCTGACATCAAAGCACTTTGCACAGAGGCAGCCTTGGTGGCGTTGCGCCGCCGCTACCCCCAGATCTACGGCAGCAGTGTCAAACTGAAGCTGGACATCGCCACCATCGTCCTGGGGCCCGGCGACTTCAGCAAGGCGATGAGGACCATCGTCCCGGCCTCCCAGAGGGCTTTGGCCCCCCCGGGCCGAGCCCTGCCCCCCACCCTCAGGCCCCTGTTGGCCAACTCTTTCTCCCTGGTGCTGAAAGCTCTGCTCCGAGTCTTCCCCCACGCTCAGTGTGCTGACAGGGACAACACACATGGTACCACTCTCTTTCCTCCTGTCGCCGTTCTTAGTCGGGCTGAACCATTTACAAAAATAATCTAATTGCGACTTCTTCCCTATATTGCAATTGTGATTTTTTTGTGCGATAATTTCTTGATTTCCATCTTCTATGTCAGTGATTCCCAACCTGTGGTCCGTGGCCCCTTGTTGGGCCGCGAAGGTCTTGCAAATGGGCCGCCAAATCATTTCCAAAATAGCTTGATTTTAGTGGAGGGTAATAATACAAAGATACGAATATAAAGAATAATGAAATATGTTAAAACTCAGATAAGTTTTGAACAAATTAAAACTGTTCATATATGCATATAGAAAAAAAACCTTTAAGAAAGCATGTTAGAGCCCAGTATGTAACATGACCCAAAATGCAACAACAACCTGACATGTACTAAAAAAAAGGAAATTAAACTGAAAATATAATAATAACTGACCCACAATTTAACAATTTGATACACTGTAAAAAGTTAATGCATTTTGGGCTCGGCATCTGTGACAATATTGAGCAGTTGTTAAAATTTGGGTTTGATAACATTTTTTCACTTACATATTGGGTCAAGGCGTTATAGAGCCTTGGTACTAATTAGGTAAGAGGTGGGCCACGAACATTTTTGAAACTTTAAAGTGGGCCCTGAGTTGGAAAAGGTTGGGAACTACTGTTCTATGTATTTAAACAAACTCATTGTAGAACATGAGAAGTTACATTAATTACAGCACAACAACAACAACCCACTACCACTACAACTGGGACTGATTTTTATATGTTTTACTCACTTTTATTCTTTTTTTCACACCTTTTGACCATTTTATCACTATTTTCCACATTCACCCCCAATTTTCTTGCCAATATTTGATGATTTTGCTGACACTTTTCACTCTTTTTTGCCAATTTTGGACCATTTTTTGAAGCAAACTGACTTCTTTTCAAGTTTAATCCCACCTTTGTTGCCATTTTTACCACTCTTTGTCACCTTTTTCACCATTTTTGCTCCTTTCTGAATTTTTTAAAGTTTCCTCCAAAAATGTTCTGGCTGATTTTTGCTACTTTCTGGCCATTTTAGTCACTTTTCATTCCTTTATTTGGTTGAATTTAACAATTTTTTAAACCACTTTTCACTGTTTAAAACTCTTTTTTTCCCTATTGTTACGACTTTATGAATTCTTTAAAGTTGCCTCCAAAATTTTCTTTCAAATTTATGTTGCTTTTTGACCATTTTAGTCACTTTCCACTCTTTTTTTGCCACTTTTAGACAATTTTTTGCTACTTTTTGAGTATTTCCACACTTTATTCTAATTTACATGCCAATTTTTGTTGCTTTTTGGCATTTGTACCACCTCAAACTAAGCTTTATTGCAACTCTTTGCTGTTTTTGCCTCTTTTTACCACTTAGATTGTTTCTTTTGTAAAGGTAGTTTTTAACAGTTTGTCTCTTTGGTTGAGTAACTCTGGTGTAGAGAAGAAAACATCTGCTGCAAAAACTGTAGCTGATAATTTGACGTATTTCAGGTTATAGAAATATTGCACTGTCTGTGATTAGAATATTGCAACAGGACATATTGTGATTTAATCAAATTTGCAATCAGTTGCTCAGCCCTAATTTTTAGTGTATTTCCCTTGTGGGTGTTTTTTAGTGATTGAGGTTCTTTCCCAAATCTCATTACCAATTTTCTTTGTGCCACCCAACACTGAAGATAGTCTGTGGACCCCCCCAGCAGGTGATGGCACAGAGATTGACGAACAAATCCGTTTAGTAACCAAACTCCCCCTGCAGTCTACAAATGAGAGTTTACAGCTGATTAGTCACACGGCAGTACCTGACCAGTGGGAAATTGCTTTAAAGAGATGTGCATCTTGCACCCAGTAATGACATGAGTTCCAAGGGGGCTTTATCCCTGAAAGTGTCCATAAAATCTCCCTCAATAAGGAGACTCTCTCCTTTTTTTTAATCAGGCTTTTTGTGAATGAATGTCAGCTCTGAGAATTAAACTTTGCAGAAAGAAACTTTTAAGTGAATTGGACTGTGATGCTCTGTTACTCTCAGAACATTGGGTCACTTCCCGCCCGGGGCTGTAACAAAGTGTTTTTCTCGTTTGCAGTCGGTGACAATCAACTGCTTGAAGAGGACTTGTACAGCGACAATGACAATGAGGAAGGCTCCTCTTCCATCTATGAAGTCCAGCCTACTGCATCCCCAAAGAGTCAGCCCTCATCCTCTGCAATGCACAGACCCTTCCTCCATTTCTCTTCGTGAGTTAACGGGCGAATGTTGGGTGATAAAATTAGAAAGTTTAAGCGCACACAAATAACAAAAACTTCTCTTTCAGTCATGGTTAGTGGTCGGTGAAATATTCATTAACAAACAACTGTGTTTACTCTTTTTTAAAATCCTAATGACAACAGAAACTTCCAGAATGAGCCTGATGAAAAGTTCTTAACAGCGTGTATTTCCCCCTTTAACATCAATGACAGCTTGAAGTCTTTTGTGCTCGTTGTGGATGAGGGTCTTTATTTTCTCAGATGGTAAAACTGACCATTCTTCTTGGCAAAAAGCCTCCAGTTCCTGTAAATTCTTGGTTTTTCTTGCATGAACTGCAGGTTTGAGATCTCCCCAGAGTGGCTCAATGATATTGAGGTCAGGAGACTGAGATGGCCACTCCAGAACCTTCACTTTATTCTGCTGTAGCCAATGGCAGGTCCACTTGGCCTTGTGTTTTGGATCATTGTCATGTGTGAACGTCCAAGTACGTCTCATGTGCAGCTTCTGGGCTGATGAGTGTAAATTTTCCTCCAGTATTTTCTGATAACATGCTGCATTCATCCTTCATTCATCAGTTTGGACCAAGTTTCCTGAGCCTTTGTAGCTCACACATCCCCAAAACATCAGTGATCCACCTTCGTGTTTCACAGTAGGAATGGTGGACCTTTCATCATAGGCCTTGTTGACTCCTCTCCAAATGGAACAATGTTTATGGTTGTGGACAAAAAGCTCAGTTTGAAGACTTGTCTCGGTGCTGTTTGCTGTATTGTAAGCAGGATTCTTTGTGACATTTGCATAGAAATGTCTTTCTTCAGTCTAATTTTCCTCAACTGCCTCCTTATTGTGCATCTTGAAACAGCCAGACCACATTCTTTGAGAGAGTCCTGTATTTCAGCTGAAGTTATTTGTTGGTTTTTCTTTGCATCCAGAACAATTTTCCTGGCAGTTGTAGCTTAAATGTTTGGGATTTGGTTTCAACAGAATCCCTCATTTTCCACTTCTTCATTAGAGTTTGAACTCTGCTTATTGGCATCCTCAGTTCCTTGAATATCTCATTATATCCCTTTCCTGTTTTATACAGTTGGAGCTGATCTTATTTACTTTCTCCGTCTTTAGATCTGCCCTCCAACAGCCCACAGCGTACCGGCCTCGTCTCTTGCTTGCTGGGGCCCCTGGTTCAGGACAGAGCTCTCATTTGGCCCCTGCCTTGCTGCACCACCTTGACAAGCTGCCGGTGCACCGCCTGGATTTACCCACTCTGTACTCCGTCAGCGCTAAGACGCCGGAGGAGTCCTGCGCTCAGGTAACCAACCCGGCAAAACAGTCGCATGGAAGCAGATCCACGAAGAGTGAAAATATATATTTCAAACTGAACAACCTTTTTCTGTGGCTGCAGGTTTTTCGTGAGGCCCGCCGCAGCGTGCCCAGTGTGGTGTTTATGCCGCACATCTCAGAGTGGTGGGAGACAGTGAGTGACACTGTGAAGAGCACCTTTTTCACCTTGCTGCAGGATGTGCCCTCCTTCAGCCCTGTCCTTATTCTTGCTACAGCTGAATCTCACTACTCACAGCTTTCAGACGAGGTAAGAGCACAGAGCACACACCTGATCTGACATTTTCAGGTGTAGCTGGAGGCCTGTCCCAAGCGTTACTGTGGGTCTATGTTGCTGTGTGAATTATTATGTAAGAAACATGAGTGTGTCTTTCTATTAAACTGCAAACATGTGATTTGCAAATCCTGTTACACCTAAATTCATTTGAATACACTACAAAGACGAGATATTTATTGTTCAAACTGATAAACTTTATCATTACTTTTTCAAATATTCACTCTTTTTGAATCTGATACCTGCAACACGTTCCTAAAAAGCTGAGACAGGGTCAACAAAAGATGAAAAACAGCTGTTTGGATCATTTCACAGGTGAAGAGATTGATTTAAACAGGTGAGTGTCATGATTGGGTATAAAAGGAGCATCATCCCCAAAAGGCTCAGTCCTTCACAAGCAAAGATGGAGCCAGGTTCACCACTTTGTCATCAACTGCGTGAGCAAATAGTCCAACAGTTTAAGAACAATGGGCCTCATTCACAAAACGTTCGTACGCACAAACCTGTGATTCATCAAAGTTTTCTTACCTGAATTTCTTCTTACTTTGCGAACAAATGTAGAACCTCCTCAGACCATGCGTACGCACAAATAATGAACGATCAGCTGTTTATATAACTTAAAACACAGACTCATTTCACTAAAAACATAACATTTTAAAACTACTTTCAGTAAAAGAAAAAAGCTTTAAAAAGAATTCATTAATAAAAACTGTGCATTGGCTAAATTTATGAAATAACGATGAAACTGACACATTTTCGTCCCCATCATGTTTATAATATTAAATCTTAAATTGAAATACTTAGTTTAGATTAAAAATATGATAATGTGCATATCAGAATGTCACATTATTTTATGTTGATTAAATTGTCGACTGCTCTGACAAACAGTTTTTTAAAAAGTTGTGCAAACTGAATGAAGACGTAAAGTAATTTGCGTCTTCTTATGGTGAAGACGGTGATTTTGCGTATTTGCTCATTTCGTGCGGGGAGTAAGAACGTTTCTACGCATTTATTCGTGAATGAGGCCCAATGTTTCTCAACTTTGTCCAACTGCAGGAATTGATGGATTTCATCATCTACAGACCATAATATCATCAAAAGATTCAGAGAATCTGGAGAAATCTCTGCACGTAAGCAGCAAGGCCCAAAACCAACATTGAATGGCCGTGACCTTTGACCCCTCAGGCGGCGCTGCATTAAAAACCCACATCATTGTGTAAAGGATATTAGCACGTGGGCTCAGGAACACTTCAGAAAACCATTGTCAGTTAACACAGTTCATCACTACATCTACAAGTGACAGTTCAAACTCTACCATGCAAAGACAAAGTCACACATCAACAACACACACAAACGCTGCAGAACTCTTTTTGGAAATCATGGACGTGGTATCAGCACAAAGTTTTAAAGCAGTATCTATGATGGTATGGGGGTGTGTTAGTGCCCATTGCATCATGGGTAACTGTCCCAGCTTGTCCCAAAACCAACAAAATTTATTCTCTTGTCTTTGTAGTGAATTCACTTGAATGTAGGTTTAACAGGATTTGCAAATCGTTTTATTCTGTTTACGTTTTACACAACGTCCTAACTTCAGTGAAACTGGGTTTGTAAAAAGACGGTGCAGACTCGTGCAGAGCTTCACAGTCAAAGTCACCAGCTCTCACTGAGCTTTTGTCTCCTTTTCCTGTCACTTATCCCACCAACCACCTTTTCTCCGCGGGCGTCCCTCACCCTGCTCCTTCATTCTTCCTTTTTACTCCTCTTCTCTTTCTGAGAGCCGGAGCAGAGTCACACCCCCTGCTGTGGGTGAGGCAGTCAGGGAGGTTTTGAGGGAAAACTGAGTAAATTGGAAGGGAAAAGAATAAATAAAAAGAATAAAAAGGTGTGTACTCTCAGTTCAGGCAACAGAAATCCTCTAATTAGGTCCAGCCCCATGGCTTCACCCCAGGATCTACACAACATCAATATTCCTGTGCAGACAGGACGTGTTTTTCTCTGCTGGTGTGTGCGGCTGCTGTTTTGGCTCGACTTGAACACTGGCCTCACTCCAGGGAAACAAAGACTCTTGGGAGGATTCTTTCTCTGTAGTGGACTCATTAAGACTGAGGCAACTGTGCCGTTGAGCTTCTGTTTAACCTGTGCACGTCTATTTACCACAGTTTTTTAAAGTGTCGTTCTTCTTTTCTTTGTTGTCATGTCATCGTCTGATGAGGAGACGGCTTTTTTATAACTTCACTTAACTCCTTTATGTGCTGTTTTACTTGCTGTTTACAGGATTTATTGATGAAATCGGCAAACGCAACAAATAAGTTTTTAAAGATAGTCCATTACAAACTGGGTTAATAACCATTTAGGATTGGGAGATTACTTCCTTTATTCCTTTCTTTGTTGATTTAGTTTGGTGGTAAATTAGATTTGCATTGGCTGTTAGAAAAAAAAAAGTAATAAAACCTGGAAACTGGAACACACCTGGTGGGACTAATGATGTGCTAAATGCAACATTAAGTCAGCACGACAATATCGAGACTGTCCTGAGGCTACGCTGCCTTCATTTCTGTGTGCTGTTATGTGTTTAAGCATGTTGCTCTTCTTGTTTTGCATCATTGCATTTGTTAATCAGTTTTTTTCTTACAAAAAGTAACTT
The DNA here is from genome assembly GCA_008086565.1 of Thalassoma bifasciatum. NCBI lineage: Eukaryota > Metazoa > Chordata > Actinopteri > Labriformes > Labridae > Thalassoma > Thalassoma bifasciatum. Next base: position 124,714 of record RPOG01001615.1, on the reverse strand, counting down.
TTGCTGGTTTTAACGTCATTAAGCTTTTAAGATACACCGGGCTTTTGTTTTGTTTGTGTTGGTGATACCTGGAAAACATATCTACAACCACTCCAGCTTTTTGTGCATTGTTTGCCCTTGAAGCTGTGTCCTTTATCTCAATATCTGCATAACAAAATCCACGGTTCAGGGCTGCACAATATATTGTTTTATTATCATCATTGCAATATGCACATGAACAGTACACGTTATGTTGTGAGATTCAAGATTCATTTGTCATTGAACATGTTTCAGAACAATGAAATGGATCTAAATGAGCATCAATTTCTATATTAGACCCCTTTAAATGCACCAACTGGCGTAAATACTTCACCTTCCCAGCTCATTCAAGCTCTTTCTTATTTTGTTGACTCCTTTTTAGGAGTAAATTGTCGTCTCATTTTATTCGTATAAATGAATAAACTAAAGTTGTCATTCAGCAGGGTAGAGGTGGTTAGTTAACAACTCTAAGTATTAAAAAGAAAAACAGCTGTTGTGTTTTTCAAGAAATGGTCAACACAGACACATGTATGGACGATGGGGCTGAGCGGTTTTGCAAAAAGATCTAATTGCGATTTTTCTAGCAAATATTACGATTTCAATTCAATTCCCGATTTTCTTCACATCAAGCTTCAGTGAAGTTTTCAAAATGTTACAAACTTCACAGAAAATTACATCAAACCATTGAAGCATCAAAAGCTTTTACTCTAATGCGAAGATGAAAATAAAAACTGAAGGTAAGAATCGTTTCTAACGTTTAGATAAAAGGACAATATTTAGAGAACAAAAGTGAAAATTTTGAGAAGTAAAGACAAACTTCTGAGGAAAAAAAAAATCAAAATTTTGAGATAAGACTCTAAATTTAAGAAATCAATTTAACATTATTTGAAAAAAAGTCTAAGCTTTCACATTTAAGGTCAAAATTATGAGATAAAGACAAAAGTAAAAAATAAAAGGTCAAATTTTCAGATAATGTCAACTTTTTGAAATAAAAGTAGAAATTTCGATATGAAAAGTCAAAACTTTAAGTCAAAATTATGAGAAATAAAGACAATATTGTTAATTAAAAGGCTACATTTTGAGATAAATAGTCAAATTTCTGATTGTGAAATACAATTCTTTTTATTTCTAAACTGGACTTTTTAAATTGTATTTTTAGTTATAAAAACTGAAAAACAAAAGGAGCTATCTTTGACTCTTAACTTTTAAAAATGATGAAGTGCTAAATATCCTTAATTGTGTCAAGTTAAGCAAAACAAAATCGACAACAATCCCAAAGAAAAAAGGATTTTTCCAAACAGTCTCACACTCAAGACAGGTGTGTGTGAAGCAGCTGAAATAACAGATCCTGGGTCAGTCAGGAGCGGGAAAAAAACGCAGCTTTTGCCATCACATGATCACGATGTCTGAAATGTTTTTTCAATCAAAAATCGATAAATTGTTCAGCCCTAATGGACGATGACAGAAACCTTATTCAGCTCCTGTTGTTTGTGATTTTCCATAAAGATTAAAGTTTTGCAGGAAAGTCTTGAACACAAACATCAAACAGTCCCACTGAAACAATGCTCCAGGTTTTCCTGACTCTTGTTTGCTGAGTGAATAGAAATTTTCGGAGGCTATCGACTTTTTCAAACTGTTTAGGGGTCAATGACAAAAAGAGGGTCTAAAAACTCATTTTTAAAAAGTTATTTCAAAGTGGATAAAAAACATATTTCTGAGTGAAGAATTATGTTTTCTAACAGATTTCAGTAGTTGACCAACATTTCAAAGATTTTAGGTTCATTATTTTTTAGTATTTTTAATCTGAGCACCCAAAAATGTCAGGTGGCTCAACCAAATATATGAAAATATATTTATATGTTCCTGTTATTTTTTCTGTGTGAAATTATTGGCAAGTATCTCTCAAGTGTCTGTAGTGACTCATACATTTTCATTTTGTGTGTTTCATTTCTTTTATTTGTGAATAAGATAAATAATTTGATGTTAAAATAACATTTCACATTATTACATTGGTTGTTCCACCTGACATGGAAATTGTTCCAGTCACCAATGAAGTGAAAAAACCTTTTTTATCAGTATTTCAGAGAAATCTACAAACTTTTCCACTTGGTCACAAATGTCATTTGGNAGGAGTTTGTGTTTTAATTTTCAGGCATGTCCGTGCTGCAGTCTGAGCTGCTTTAAGTGATTTGGCGCTCTCTGAGAGTGTTTCTCCACTCTCTGGCACAGAGAACACAGTGACAGCTGCTGTTTCAGCTCCAAACCCCAACGGGGAACAGGCAGCATGCCGACCCAGCCAAAAACTGACACTGCAGGCTGAGGTCCAACTACACAGCCCCCCCCCCCCCCGGGGGTTGTCGGCGAGTGAGACGAGTCTAACTTAAGTAAGAACGTCTCCCTCACTTCCCTTTAACGATCTTGTACATTGTCGTTTCCACTTAATCTACGTCAATCACTGACTATCATTGTGAAAAAAAAAAAAAAAAATCGAGATTTGGGGTTTGAAGTGTGTCGAGTGCAGTGAATCGACAGTTTAAATGCAAATTTCTGACAGTTTACTTAAAAACCTAGATTATTGATGCTTATATAATTCAGTTTCAGTGATGTGATGCTGTAAAACTGGCACGTCGTGATATCTGAAGAACACAAAGTAACCCCAAAATGGCTAAATTAAGCTTCAATTTTTACTCCTCTCTGGTTAAGTTATACTGAGATCATAGAGAGGAAATTTGTTCATGTTATAGTTTGTAAATAAAATTATCACAACCTAGAGATAGACCAATATTAAGGTTGAACGATTTGGAAAAACCATCTAATTGCGATTATTTTTCCCCTGTTTATTGTGTAATTACTTCTAGGTTCACTATCTTATGTGCTGTTAAGCAAATGCATTGTTGTAACAACCCATGAATTATTTTATTGCTACTCATTATAACTGTTTTCTGCCAATTTTAGTCACCCTTTTGTGACCATTTGGCTGTTTTCCATGTTTTGCTCCCAATTTTCTAGCCAGTTTTTCATGCTTTCTGACCATTTTTGACACCGTTCACTTACTTTTATTGCTACTTCTTGCTGTTTTTGCCACTTTTCACTACTCACATCGTTTCTCTTACAAGCCTATTTTCAAAAAGGTGGCTTTTTGGTTGTGCAGAGTTGAGTAACTGGTGAAGGGCATGAAATGTTAGCTGTTATTTTTACACTTTTCAGGTTAATAAAATATTGCACCATATGCAATTAGAATATTGTAGCAGGCCATATTGCAATTTAATCTCATTTTCCCAGCCTTAACTAATGTGTTTTGTTCAGAGCAGATATCAATTATTGGTAGTCAAAGAGGCCTATAACCGATATTTGGATGCAGGTGCTCAGGTTTCGGTACTCGCCCATCCTTAATTTGCATTATTCCATGATACACGTCATAATTACTTTTCATGAATAATGCAAAACCATAGACTGTACGTCTGAGTCTGAGTAATAAACATGGAAACAGTTTGGGTAAATGCAAGTTGCAACCGTAGTCATAGGTTTTGTGCAGTAAGTTTATAAACTGAATGTTCAAAGTAAATATTAGTTTTTTTCAGCAGTAGGAAAGAGAGCAGCCACCACTCACATCCTCTATCTTAAAAAGTGTGATGTAAAAGTCCTGGAGAATATTTTCAGAGAAAGAAAAACAAACTGAACTGTTCATATCTGTGACGTCACTGTTGTGATTTTTCCTGAAGGTCACGATCATGTCTCGGGGTTGGATCTATTTATTATAAGCGTTGCCCTCAGTTTGAGCTTCTTCTTCATCAGTTTTCATGAGTCAGTTTTCTGTCAGTCTGAACTTCTCCTCTCAGCCTCAGTTTGCACCATCTGGACCTCAGTTTGTACATTATCGCCCAGATGTCGTTATCAGCATTTTTTTTGTGTCATCGCCTTGTAACAGCTCTTTTTATGACATGCTCCAAATTTTTGGAAGATTCAAAGTCTTAGTCAGAGCGATGTCTCAGCTGTAGCTGTTTGTCATGGATTATATTAAGAGTTATCTTCTCAAAATGTGTTTTATTACCATCTGCCGCTCTGCTAATGTGATACCATAGAAGAAACTGTGTCCTCTGGAAACTTAAGTTGTCAGGCAGTTTGATAGAAATGTCTCCAGTTTGCTCTGTGTTTTCATCTCCACCAGTTGAGTATCGATCACGCCGGTAGAACAGGTATCAGACTTCGATTTTTAGTTGCTCCACTCAGCCAGACGTCTCAAATTTTCCCTCTACTTTGAGGTTTTTACACTCACACTCCAACTTCTCAAGGTTTAGCTGTTGGTGCCAACACTTCTGCTGCCTCTATTGTAATGAAAGAAACCAAAAATCATTACTTTCTCTGTGTTAGATTCACTTTGTATCCAACACCCCTGCTGGCTTCCTTGTTTTGCTGCATCCTTCTTTTTCACTTTTCACTTTTTTTTTTTTTTTTAAGAGAAGAGAGGCTGAATCTACAGAGAGGGGATGAGAAAGAAAAGAACAGGAGGTGATACAGACAGAGAACAAACATACCAGTGGGCAGGAAGAAGATCGATGTGAAAGACAGATGGAAGGAGATAGAAAGTAGAAAGTAGGTGCTTAGTCAGCAACAGGGTTTCCCGATGGGAGTGGCCTTCAGCTCCAAATGTGGATCTTTGAAAACTCTGCAGCATCAGGAAAGATGCTCCAAAGCTTTAAAGCAGACAGAGCAAGGCTTGTGTGTGTTTATAAAACTACTTTATGTAAACTTTATCAACCAAAAATAACAGTCCTCTTCTTCTGGAGATGAGCAAAATTCATCTCATTTGTAATCGTCTGTTTATTTTAATGTGTAATATGATCATTTAGCAACATTTCACCACTTAAACTGGTGCTTTAGTCATACTAATAAACAACGTACATCAAATTTATTTCCCTTTTTCGTCATTTAGGAACAAAAAAGACATTTATTTCTTCTTATTTCATTTTATTACATGATGAATTACACAACCTTTGTGTATAAATGATAAGAAAATAAAACTTCCATGCAAAAAAGAACAAGAGTAGGTTGAAGAGTACCTCTTATTTAACCCTTTGTTAGTACAGAATAAAAGTAAACACAAATTAAATTATCACTTTGCAGTGTAAACATAATTATAATCCCTTTGCTTTTCATTATTTTGTTTGTATATTTATTCTTCAATAGATGAATATTCAAGTTCATCTTCAAGAGAGTTCCACTTTTTTACACCAGTCACAGAAACACATTTGTTTCAGTGTCGTTCTCGCAAAAGTATTATTAAAAATCGTACTGTCTTCTACTTATCGAGCAATTTTCAACAAAGAGGTTTGGAAAACCACATGGCAACAGGCAGTGTTGAGCTTTGTGCATAATCAGTGATGTTTATAAAGAAATAACTAATTATGCAAACAAAATAAACCAAATACAAAACTAAAACATCAATATTATTGCACAGGTTTTGTACAGTAACTTCATAAACTTTATTTTAAAAGTAAATTTGTTAAGTTTTTCCACAGTAAGAAGGGGAACAGCCACCACTAACATAGTGTCCATTTTACTCACAGTTTTTCTTATTCTTTGCAGGAAAGTCATTTTTTCCATCTCATTTTTGGAGCAATGAAATAACGTGCAAGATTTTTCTGACCAAATTCCTGCTGAAACATAGAACAAGAAGTGGAAAAAGTGTTTGGAAAGATTATCATTCAATTCTTTTTTTCTCATTTCCCTTTTAAATCTCATGGTAAAGTTTTGAAACGAGTGATTTACAGGTGCCGCAGTACGACAGAGTGTTAGGGCCACATTGAGAAAAGAAAATGAGGGGAGGAATTTTTCTACCCCTCTCCCTCACCCAGTCGGTAAAGTTGAAATGTTGAGAATAAAGTCGAAATGTTGAGAATAAAGTCGAAATGTCGAGAATAAAGTCGAAATGTTGAGAATAAAGTCAAAATGTTGAGAATAAAGTCAAAATGTTGAGAATAAAGTCGAAATGTTGAGAATAAAGTCGAAATGTCGAGAATAAAGTCGAAATGTCGAGAATAAAGTTTAAATATTATGTCGAGAATACTTTTTCGACTTTATTCTTGACATTTCAACTTTACCGACTTGATGAGGGAGAGGGGTAAAAAAATTCCTCCCCCCATTTTTTTCCCTCTCTGTGGCCCCAATACTCCGGCGTATGCCACAGTATGACTGCAGGACTAACTATTATTTTATTGGTTTCTGGGATTTTTTTTTCTCCGTTTTCTCAAATTACTTTAAAGGAACTCTGAGGACTTTCTCAGTGATCTTGAAAAAGTCATTCCTAACTCCTCAGACTAAACAGGACTGGATTTATTAATGGCAAGTCAAAAACTCAACTCAACTCAACTTAACTTTTATTTATTAACACTTTAAAAGCAACCACAGCTGAAAACAAAGTGCTGTACACATATGAACAGAAACATTGAAACAAAGATAAAATCAGATATAAACACTCATGTTATTGTTTCATTGTTTCATTGTTCCTAAAAACAAATTTAAGAACAATAAAAACAATAAGTAAAACAATAACTAAAAACAAACCATAAAACACTAAAACAGAGTTGAGTCTCATGGTGGGTTAAAAGCCAAGGAATAAAAGTGGGTTTAAGACGAGTTTTAAAAACAGACAGTGAGGTGGATAGTCTGATGTGGAGGGGGAGCTCGTTCCATAATTTAGGGGCAACGACAGAAAAAGCTCTGACGATGACATCACCACGCTGGCTCAGGAAGTTTATCAGTGAGAAGAGACATCTGCGTTTTTCTCTGCTGAAAACCTGTGATTTATTTAGTAGAAACGGTGGAAACAGGAGCTGGATTGTCTGACAGAAAAGAGACAGAAGAGCAGAAGAAGAAAGAAAAACAGGAGAGAGTTGGAGCTTTACCTGAATGAAGAACAATGACTGATATTTTGTTATGTCCCTGTTTTTTCTCGTGCAGGTGAGAAGTATGTTCCAGAGGAGCTACGGGGAAGTCGTGGCGCTGTGTCCTCCAGGAGAAGAGGACAGGCGCAGCTTTTTCTCTGATCTGCTCCTGGTCCAAGCGACCAGAGCTCCCCCCCGCCTCAGGAATACAGGTAACTGCTTTTTTCTACTCTGGATAAAAATGCTGATGGAGACAGTGGTGGAGTATTTCTGCTGTCAGCCATAGAGGGCAGTGTTGTCCACGTTTACAGCTCCATGTTTTTTTCATTTTGCATGTAGTGAAAGAAAAACAAACAGATGTTTTTATGTAGAGACTCCTGTTTGTTTCTGCTTTATTTACTTTTACACATTTAAAGGAGGCTTCAAGAAATGTAGAAAAGGGAGATTCTGAAATGAAACGAGCAGGTATTAGAGATCAATAAACCTCCTGAGACCTGAGCTTTTACCTGGTTTTGATTCTTTTATTCTTCTTGGCTGTTTGGATATGTAAAACCTAAAAGGTATGATACCCAAACTTGGCTTTTATGCAGAGAGTTTTGTTATTAATGTTATGAGTTCAATAAAAAAATCAAGAGTATGGATTGCATGTAAACATTAAGAGATAAAAAGACAAAATTGTGACAAAAAACTCTAAATAAGGATATTTAAAAAGTCAAAAACAGGAGATAAAAGGTCACAAGTATGGATTTAAAATATAAAGAAGAAATGATCAGTTTAAAGTCAAAAGGTAAAAAGCTCAAAAAAGGAAACAAAAAATCATAATGTGGAGACAAATAGTCAGAAGTATGGACAGAATATCAAATTGAAAAGATGAAAAATCTTTATTACGGATTAAAAAAAAAAAAAAAATGGGGAAAATCCAAAATAATGAGACATTTAAAAAGGTTCAAATAGGAGATAAAATGTTACAAGTATGGATTTGAAGACAAAATAATGAATTGACAATTTTACATTAATAAATCAAAAGTCAAAATAAGGAGATTAAAAGTTGGTACCAGGAAAGAAAAAGTCAAAAGTGTGGGCAGAAGGTCAAATTTAAGAGGAAAAATATATAATTATGGTTAAAAATTCAAAATAAACAGTTTAAAAAATCAAAATAAGGAGATAGTAGTCACACGTATGGATTTAAAATTTAAAAAAGGAAATAAACAATTTAAAATTAAAAGGTAGAAAGTCAAAATAAAGGAAATCAAAATGTTGAGAAAAAAAGTCAGAAGTATGGAGGGAATATCCAATTGAAAAGATAAAAACGTGATTAGGAACAAAAAATTAAATGAGATTTGAAAAAAGTCAAAAATAGATTAAAGTTATAAGTATGGATTTGAGGACAGAAGAAGAAGACATCAGAAAATTTTGATTAAAAGTCAAAACAAGGAGATTAAAAGTTGATATAAGGAAAGAAGTCAAATTTAGGAGATACGAAGTCAAAAGTACAGACAAAATGAGTCAAAATGAAACGGTTTAAGAGGTCAAAATTATGAGATAAGTTGCACAAATGTGGATTAAAAGTCAAAGTGAAAATTTAAAACCTTTAAATCAACCTATAAAAAGTTGAAATGAGGACATTAAAAGTTAATCTAACAAGATGAAAAGTCATAAATGCAGTTGTTTTTACTAAAACTGATGTAATATGATGATATCACTAAAAATGATGTGGGCAGTGTTTTCTCAGTGAAGGAATTAGGTTTATTTTGAACATGATGAAAATACATAAAAACAAAACGAAAAAATGTAACAACAAAATCAAATAATAGCGTGTTCAAAAAGGAAAACTTACACTGAAGCAATAGGGTCAATGAGGTGACGTCCCCTTTTTTTGTGTCCGTGTAATATTTCCTTCCATCATGAATTGAGTATTTCATCACATGTATTTCTTTATTCTATGAAACCTGTGTTATTTGAACACATCTTTAAACTATTAAAATATAACATGTTTTTTTGACAAAACCAAGGAGTTTGGGGGTTTTACAGTCCACCACGTTGGCAGGACTGTTCATAGGTGTCATTAATTTGAGATTTTTATGAATGTCAGTTATTGTAAATGGAAATTAAAAATACAGTGGCATTATTTTATGCTTGAACCTTTTTAGATAAAACATTCTTTGCAAATAAAAAGAATTTTAAAGCTGTTGAGAAATGTCAAAAACTTTTGTCCCGTAATTTTCACCTTGTCAAATGTCAGGGTGGTGCAACCGTAACATTAGACTTTTATTTTAAAGTGAAGAGAATAAAACAGGAAACAGGAAACTGCATCAGCCAGAGGAGCCCAAATGACATTTGTGACCAAGTGGAAAAGTTTGTAGATTTCTCTGAAATACTGATAAAAAAGGTTTTTTCACTTCATTGGTGACTGGAACAATTTCCATGTCAGGTGGNTATCTTATTCACAAATAAAAGAAATGAAACACACAAAATGAAAATGTATGAGTCACTACAGACACTTGAGAGATACTTGCCAATAATTTCACACAGAAAAAATAACAGGAACATATAAATATATTTTCATATATTTGGTTGCACCACCTGACATTTTTGGGTGCTCAAATTAAAAATACTAAAAAATAATGAATCTAAAAACTTTGAAATGTTGGTCAACTACTGAAATCTGTTAAAAACACAATTCTTCACTCAGAAATATGTTTTTATCCATTTTCAAAGAACTTTTTAAAAATACGTTTTTAGACCCTCTTTTTGTCATTGACCCAATAACAGATTTTTAAAAACAAAGTTTCACAGGTTTGAGATGCAGAAATGTTCACATGTGCAGATGCAGAGTCTTAGAAACTTCAGGCAGCTGAGCACAAACCTGTTATTGCTTCACTGTGTGTTTTCCTCACCCCCCCTCACCCTCAGATCAAACCTGCACTCACCCCTTCAAGTCTCATCGCCCTCTTCCTCACCCCCCCCCCCCCCTGCCCCGGTTCGATGTGAGTGAACTGTCCGTCCGAGCTTTTAAATGGAAATGGTGCACAGTGTTCAGATGCAGCTTCCTCATTCACGCCAGGCAGGGGTCCCCCGCTTCCCTCGCCCCGTTCTCTTCAGGGGTCCCTGCCTGTGTAAGACAGCAGCGCGGCCCCCAGCTGAGAGACCCGCTGAGAGGCAGGGAGAGGAATCGCAATGAGAGGGCCCCATCGCTATTAGCCATAATTAGAATTAAGGTCTGGGTTGCTGAGCGGCCTGGGGTGCAGTCGATCCGTCCTAACAATGTCAGAACACGCCTCAGGCTACACGCACGTCTTAGAGAGGAGAGGTGGAAACCTGCTCGCCTTTCTTCATCACTCTCTGCTGTTGTTGGTGTTGTAAAACATTTTCAGGGAAAGGAGAGCTGTCGGATTGTTTTCAGCTGTAAAACTCTAACGCGAGCCGTCTGCTGTGATGTAAAAAAAAAAAAACTGTCCAGAGTCAGGGATGAGTTTGTTCAGTTGTTTTCTCTTGAACCTCTCTTGAACCAGCTGTTTGTGTTTGGGTTCTTCTTTCATTTCAGGTGGTTTTACCCTGAGTTTGTTGTGTTGCTCTGAGGCAAAATATTCTGTTTTGTCTCTGGAAAACTCTATAAGATGTAAAGTCTGGTTGGTAGATGGGAGCTCGGTTAAAACTTCCAGTAACTTATTATACTCCTGCCTCAAACTTGTTTTCTATCTTTTCCTTTTAATTTCTCTTTTTATTGGAGCCGTATAAAGTTATTATAACAGTTATGTGATTAGAAAACAAGTTCCTGTTACTCAAGATAAGAAATGGCTCAATCCATGGACATAATTATCCTTTATTCTTAACGATTCTTTTCATTACGCCCGAGCGGTTTCCCAAGAAAACTCTGATTCAGGATTTTCTGCTTGAAGTTTCACCAAAGAAGCTGGAGAACTGAACACACACAAAAATGTACATTACTCTCTCACAAGAGATTCAGATTCAATACAATCAACATGTTACACTTCTCCTACTGTACCAAAAATGGTGTAAAGAAAACGTAGCTTGATGCTAACATATATGGGAAATTGCATTGATATGCTAGAGGTTAGCATACATTGATGTAGCTTGGATTTCAAAACAGAATTTCAATTTTCATCAGAGAAACATATCATAATTACTCCTAAAGAACAACACTGAGAACTCTGAAAGTCAAAATCAGTGGTCTACTTCAGTCAATATCATATAGCAAAACAGAGTCACAAGACATGTGATTTTTATTTATTTTTATTCATTTACTTCCAGAAATATCAGGATCCACTAACCACTTTGTCTATGCACCTATAAACTCAAAAAAATGCTGTTGATAAAGAAAAACCTGTAGAGCTACTTTAGGAATTGGTAAAGTTATTGATAAAGGCATTGGTGTCAATAAAATCTTTTAATACCCGTCCCTGGTCAGAACTGGCTCTCTGTTTGTTTTTCAGCTCTAAATTTGGATCTCCTGATCGCCCATTTAATGTTTATTTCCCTCTTTTCCATGCCGTATGATTTCGTGAGTTGCCATAAAACTTGACACAGTTGTAGTTTAATGTTACAGTAAACTGTTGCTTTAAGTTTGCTTCCTGCAGGAATTGTCCTTTTTATTCTTCCAAGACAGGCAATCCTAAGTAAATGCATTGTGCTTGTTGTTGAGATGTCTCTAAACTTTACTTTTCAATGATTCACATCTCTGGAAAAAGATTATTCAAGCTGACAAAAAGGGAAAAAAGCAGGAGGCGGACAAACTGTGAGTCCACTGGCTCTGGTGCGCAGGAGCAGGCGCAGGCGCAGGCGCAGCATATTCACAGATTTAATAAATATCCCTGGAGTGTTAATTGGTCGTGGAGGGATAATTAAATGATGGAACCTCGATGTGCAGACTTATTCTGACTTGCAGAAATATTATAGATGAATACCAAAAGTTAACAAATGTCAACATGATTAAGACTCTTTGCAAACACTTGTAGTGTTCAAGGAGGCAGAGAAAGACAAAGATGATTAGTTGAGTCCATAGACTGTTTAATGAGTAACGGCTCAAACTGAAGCCTCCAGCAGATGCCCCGCCCCCTGGTGTCTGGCTGCAGTATAGGTCATAAGCCCCGCCCCCTGGTGTCTGGCTGCAGTATAGGTCGTAAGCCCCGCCCCCTGGTGTCTGGCTGCAGTATAGGTCATCAGCCCCGCCCCCTGGTGTCTGGCTGCAGTATAGGTCATAAGCCCCGCCTCCCCATGTATTCCAGATATGAGCCGGGAAAACTTTAAAAAATTACGATACCTCGTAGAAAAGTTTCTCTCATCCTTACGCTAAGGAAGTGTGACGATGTCATTTGGCTGCATGGTGTTCAGGTGTTTTTTTTTCTGAGAAGTTAGTTTCTCATTAGTTATTGGACGTTAAAAACCGTGATATAAGTTTCGTTTTACGATAGTTGACAGCTGCTGTTCGTGATTAGTTTTTATCGGGGATATAAGAAACTTCAGGAAAGAGCCAAAAGGAGACTAAACCTTCTGAAGAAGAAGAAATAAATATTTTTATTTCTCTTTTTTACTTGGCTCCACCGGAAATTCTCTACTGCTCAGACTCTGGCTGCACAATGGCGGCTAGAGAAACGGGTTTTTTGGCTTCAAAATCGTAGAACGGTGACAGGAGGAAGCACGCTGTCCATTCTAGTCAATGGTTGAGTCTGTTACCATCATGTCAGGGAGGATTCAGCTGAACATAGTGGAGCAGGAAACTATAAAAAAACATCTCAGTATAAGTTTTACAATCTTGTGCAGCCTTAGATAGGAGCTTGGTTCAAACTTCCAGTCTGTGTTTTTTCCTCTAACTTTTTTCCTCCCCTCCCTTATTTTAACAGAGAGGTGTAAAGAGGTGCTGCCGGTGGCTGAGGCTCCAGGCCCGAGGGTCCTGTCAGCAGAGGAACAACGTCGCTTAGCTGATCAGGAGGAGAACACACTACGCGAGCTCAGGCTCTTTCTCAGGGATGTGACCAAGCGCCTGGCGACTGACAAGCGATTTAACATCTTCAGCAAACCAGTTGACATTGAAGAGGTGAAGCAGACGATGATTTCTTTTTTTTCACAGTTTGACAAATCTGGATTTGGACTCTTTGTCAGTGTTTGTGTTTGTGTGACAGGTGTCAGACTACCTGGAGGTGATCCGGCAGCCCATGGACCTGTCGACTGTTATGACCAAGATTGACACACACAAGTATCTGACTGCAAAGGACTTCCTGCTGGATATCGACCTCATCAGCAGTAACGCTTTGGAGTACAACCCTGACAAGGATCCTGGAGGTGAGGGGGAAACTACACCTGTAAAACCATGAGTTCATAAAAAAAACACTACACAAACACAGATGCAGTATTTTGATATAAGAAGTAGGGCTGAACGGTTTTAGAAAAAGATCTATTTGTGATTTTTCTGGCAGATACAGCGATTTCAATTCGATTCACAATTTTCTTTCAATCAAACTTTAGTGAAGTTTTCACAATTTACAGTAACATTTACAAACTTGACAGAAAATTACATCAAACCATTGAAACATCAAAAGCTTTTTCTCTAATGTGAGGATGAAAATAAAAACTGAAGGTAAGAATTGTTTCAAACTTTGAGATAAAAGGTCAATATTTTAATATGAAAAATGGAAATTTAGAGAAATAAAGACAAAATTCTGAGACAAAAAGTCAATAAACTTCCAGAGTTTAAGAAATTAATTTAACATTATGTGAAAAAAGTCCAAACTTTTTCATTTAAGGTAAAAATTTTAAGATGACAAAAGTCTAAGATCAAAAGTCTACTTTTTGAAATAATATAAATATAAATAAATAAAGGCAATGTTTGAGATAAAAAGTTGAAATTTTGATATACAAAGTCAAAATTATATGACATGAATACAAAATTAAAGGATATAAGGCAAAAAATGTATATTTAAAGGAAGATTTTTAGATAAATAGTCACATTTTGACTTTTCTCAAAACCCTGAGTCCAACACCAATTCTTATTATTTCTAAACCGGACTTTTCAAATTGTATTTTTAGTTATAAAACCTAAAAAACAAAAAGAGCTATCTTGTCAACAAGTTTATGCTACACAAACAGTCAGAAAAACCAACGTAGGTAGATGACAACACAACACACCCGTAAACAACACAAAACATGAGCATTTAGTTTTTTTCAGACGACAGATTCTCAATCTACTTCACTTCCTGTCCTCCATCTGAATTTCACGCTCTCAGGAAGCAGCGTTGTGACGTCACATGAAACCAAGTTATTAACTCTCTCAATTCGGCTGATTACATCACAGAAATCTGTCTTTAATACCAGAAAAATTAACAATAAAACGAGGGATTATGTGCACAAGCAAAAAGTGCATCCACCGCTTTGTCACACTTGTTTGGCTCCAAAGTAAAACCTTTTTTGTTTCTCCAGAACTAATTATGTAGATCTTTAAATAACCAGTCACACTTCTGTTCCTTAAATAAAACTCTCCAGTTTTCAGAGGCAATGATACGACAGCCTCTAGATAATAGGTTGATGTGGCTCAGCTGAACAAGTGTGACCAAGTGTTAATGCGGTTTTTATTTTAATTTGTTTCCCAGTATACTGTCATTGTGAGGAAAAAAGTAATTAGATTTATCGCATGATGTCAAAAAGGCTTCCAGACAGTAAATTCACACAACCGTAATATGGTTTTCCCTCAACTGGGAAATTCAAAAGAAAATAAAAATGCACGCCACCCACGCTGAAAAATAGCATTTCCACCCTGTAATTCATGCAGCCTCGCAGAGAAAAGGCTCTGCATTCACATGAAAATTTAATTGTTTCCTGTCTTGCAGTAAAATATGTTTACCTCCATCTTTCTCTCCACCTTGGCACCTTATTTCAAATGTAAATATAAGCCTCTAATAAGCGCCCGCCCAGGCGAAGACACACATGAACACACAAATGAGAAGAAAAACTGATTTCTATTTGCAACTGCTTACAAATATGTTACTGAAGGTCAGGCAGGGGAAGAAAAACCATAAATAGTCTGTGCAAATTTACAATGTATGTTGTGAAAAAAAAGGGATAGGCTGTGAAAAGAGGAAATGAAATTACACGACAGAAATAGTGAAATCATTATGTTAATTAGAAGCATATAGGAGATATTTCCCGGACCATTCGGTTTTTGTTTGCATTTTAATTCATGCTTCATGTGTTTGGCTGTTCCTGTTCGTGCACAAGAACATATCTGCCCCCCCCCCCAGTAATAGGAAGCAATTTTCTGCGAGCCCAAATGAATAAATCATAACTCCGCCTTTACCGGCGAGGGCCTGGGTCATTTGTGGGAATGCAGGGTGTACAAATGATACACTAAAGGGGGGAAAATGCAATTAGGCAGTTTAATAAAAAAGACTAACGAAGCCTCTGGCTGAATTCCCCAGCGCTCGGCCCGGGGAATATGGCCCAGACTTTGCAGAAAACTGCTGCTGGGGGAGCGCTACAGCAGCTCACAGAGAGAGAGAGAGAGAAGAAAAACTCATTATCCCTCAGTACTCGATTTCTCCTTGCCCTTCATGCCATCTTTATCGCACCTTATGAGCAATTATGTCGGCTGCCGTGTCTTTTACCTCCTCACCTTCCTAAATAATTACTCTGCGTTTCGACGGCTGATATCTCTATCAACAACAATGAGGCGTAATGTCACAAATCTCTGCTGCTTGAGGGGAATGATGATAACAACCTACGACTGTAAGAGAATGAATAAGAGTCTTTTATACGTCAGAGAAGTCTCGTCTGTCTTTGGTGGGGAGGTTGAACACGGCTCTTAAAGGCGCAGTAACACTGGTCATCAAGTGTGGTCTCATCATTCGGGCTGAACGATCAAGAAATAAAATCTAAATGCGATTATTTTACCCTAAATTGCAAATTTTTGCGATTATTTCGAAGTCCTTTTGGTTATTAAACACATAATAGAAATGAACACTGACATTTATAACAGAACAACAACAACCCATAACATTTCTTTTTGCTTTTTTTCTGACTATTTTCTGAAGTTTCGTCCCAAGTTTTTTGCCATTTTTTTGTTGAATTTGGTCATTTTCACTACTTCTGCTCTTTTCAGTCATTTTTTCATGTTTTTTACTCCTGTCTGACTATTTTTCAAGTTTTCTTCCAACTTTCTTGCCAATTTTTTAATCACTTTTCACTCTTTATGGCCACTTTTTTCCACAAATTTTGCTACCTTATGAATGCTTTTCAGGCTTTCTCCCAATTTTTATTGCTTTTTATCAACTTTTATAACTTTTATAACTTTCTTTACCACCTTTGTACTTTTTTTTGCCTCTTTCTGACTACTTTTGAGTCTATTCTGAACTGTTATTTTGGCAATTTTTACCAATTTTCACTGTTTTTGTCCCTTTTTTCACCTTTGTTGCTATATTCTGAATATTTTTTAATTTTCTTGCCGTTTTTTCGTTGCATCTGACCATTTTTACTACTTATGCTTTTTTTAGTCACTTTTTTCACTTTTTTTACTCCTTTCGGTCTATTTTTCAAGTTTCCCCCCAACTTTCTAGCCAATTTTTGTTTCTTTTTATTCATTTTTATTACTTCTCACTCTTTTGGCCATGTTTTTTCTCCACAAATTTTGCAACCTTCTCACCACTTTTCCACTTTTCTCACAACCTTTTGGCCATTTTTTGTTACTTCTTGCCTGTTTTTATTTCTTTTCTCTCTTTTTGCCACTTTTTCCCCCCACAAATGTTGCTACCCTCTGACTACTTTTAAGGTTTCGTCCCAGTTTGTATTGCTTTTTGTTCACTTTAATCACTTCTCAATCTTTCTTTGCCACCTTTGGGGCATTTTTTTTACCTCCTTCTGACTAATTTTATGTTTAATCCCAAGTGTCTTGCCATTTTTTGTTCCATTTGGCCATTTTTACCAATTTTCATTCCCCCCCCCCACTTTTTTCACCATTGTTTTTACCTAACGAATATTTTTTAATGTCTCCCAATTTTCCTGCCAATTTTTGCTCTTTTTGTTGATTTCCACCTTTCCACCTATTGCTTCTCTTTGGTTTTTCTTCCCCATTTTTACCACTTGGATTGTTGCCCTTATAAAGTTAGTTTTTTAACAGTTTTTCTCTTTGGTTGAGCAGCAGTGACAGTGGAATTGTTTAAAAACAACATTTGGGTCAATGAATGTTGGTGTCCGAGTGCAATAGTTCCTTCCATCATGAATTGAGTATTTCATCACATGTATTTCTTTATTCTATGAAACCTATGTTATTTGAACACATCTTTAAACTATTAAAATATAACATGTTTTTTTGTGTTTTGGTTCCTCAAACCCCCAAAATGTCAGGTGGTGCAACCGTCCTGACAAGTATCCACACATTAATTTGAGATTTTTAACTTACAGTCTTATTGTAAATGGAAATTAAAAATACAGTGGCATTATTTTATGCTTGAACCTTTTTAAATAAAACATTCTTTGCAAATAAAAATAATTTTAAAGCTGTTGAGAAATGTAAAAAACTTTTGTCCCGTAATTTTCACCTTGTCAAATGTCAGGGTGGTGCAACCGTAACATTGGACTTTTATTTTGAAGTGAAGAGAATAAAACAGGAAACAGGAAACTGCATCAGCCAGAGGAGCCCAAATGACATTTGTGACCAAGTGGAAAAGTTTGTAGATTTCTCTGAAATACTGATAAAAAAAGGTTTTTTCACTTCATTGGTGACTGGAACAATTTCCATGTCAGGTGGTACAACCAATGTAATAATGTGAAATGTTATTTTAACATCAAATTATTTATCTTATTCACAAATAAAAGAAATGAAACACACAAAATGAAAATGTATGAGTCACTACAGACACTTGAGAGATACTTGCCAATAATTTCACACAGAAAAAATAACAGGAACATATAAATAT